>JAODAL010047586.1:0-29770 GCA_025379985.1 Phyllomedusa bahiana
AGTCAAAGGTTTTTCCCAAGGCAGCAGACTTGTGGAGCTGGTGAGAGAGTGTACAGCCGTTGACGTAAAGAGGATAAAGGTGGAGGGTGGGAGTGGGACGGTGGGAAGATGATAAAATCAGTTTTCTCCACGTTTAGCCTTGAGGAGACGTGAGGAGAAGAAGGGTTTGGAACGAAGCAGTCAGGGAAATCCCGGGAGAGAAATAGAGGTTATATCTGGGTCGGAGATTTTAAAGTTGGGTATCATTAGCATACAGATGGTATGAAAGCTGTGCGATGCTATTAGTTGCCCCAGACCAAGAGTGTAGAGAGAAAAGAGTAGTGGGCCCAGGACAGACTCCTGGGGGAAACCAACAGAGAGCGGGCAAGGGGAGGAGGTGGTGTGTGAGTGAGTGAGAGACGCTGAATGTCCGATCAGTTAGGTATGAGGAGATCCAGGAAAGAGCCAAGTCCATGATGCCTAGGGAGGAGAGGATTTGTATTGAGTAGTGATGGGTCGACAGTGTCAAAGGCAGAGGACAGGTCTAAGAGTATAAGGACAGAGTAGTGGCGTGAGGCTTTAGCAGTTGCTAGGTTGTTGGTGACTTTGGTTAGGGCGGTTTCTGTAGAGTGGTGGGGTCGGAAACCAGATTGTAGTGGGTCAAGGAGAGAGTTGGTAGAGAGCTGAGAGGACAGTTGAAGATGGACATGCTGTTCGAGGAGTTTGGAGGCGAATGGAAGCAGTGAGATAGGGCGATAGTTGGACAGACAGGAGGGGTCAAGAGATGGTTTCTTAAGGATGGGTGTGATGGCCGCATGTTTAAAGGCGGAAGGGTTCTGGCTGTTTTAAACGCCTTCTGCCATCAGCATTTAAAGGTGTTGCTTCACTATAAAGATTAGCTTTTCAACATGTAGGGAACGATAAATCAAGACTTTTTCTAAATACATGTCTCTTTTGTTTTCTTCCTGGTCAGGAGGCTGAAGAGATTGCACACAGGTTTCTCTGGTTACCGTCCTGCTCTCTCCGTCTTTGTCTGCTGTTTGTCTTCTCTGATAGCAGGGAGCAACTTCACCACACAGGAAACCAGCAGCTTGAGAACGGAGTGTGTGATCTCCAACAAAGGAGACTAATTACTTTTGAGCGTTTACTTTGAGCTCAGAAGCTCTTTGCACTATAAATTACATCTCCTGCTCCCATGTCAGTGCAATTAGAAGAGCTGTTAAGAGAGAGCTTATATGCTAACAAGGAAGAGACAGGATGCATGACTCTAAAGCTGCTTTTGGCTCTGTGAAACAGCATGTGATTGGTGAGACAACCCCTTTAACTACTTAGATGGCGCTGAGTTAGATGGCTGCTTTATTACCTCCAACAAATTGGAATAGAAAGTGATTAAAAAGTTGCATGCATACAAAAATGATACCAAGAAAACCTGCACTTACTGTGGTCCATAAATGGAAAAATTAAAAAAAAAAGGGTTTTGGTTTTAAAAAATTAGGGCATGTGATGCAAATTTTTTTTTTTAAAAAATTTAAAAAAAATTTATCCCAAAAAAGAAATTGTACCCAATCAGAATAATTTATAGAAATGAAAAAACAATGCTTTATTAAATTTTATTATAAAAAATTTAAAAAAAAATATATCGGTAACGGGAAAAAATCACACCCAAAAAAAAAAATCCCCAATTTAATCCCACTGAAACATAATGTTTTAGTGCAATATATCCCAAAAAAAACTGTGTTGGCGTTTTGGGGAAAATGTCCCCCTTTTGGAGTTCACATGCCGGTTTTTTTCGGCATGACATTTGTCTTTTTACTTATTGGAAGTTCGGCGCTCACGAACTCAGAACTACGACGCGCAAATGACCCAGGTTGCTCAAGGCAGATTTCTCCCTTCTATCGATTAGTGCTGTTAGTGCCTAAAACACCTTGAAGAATTCTGTGTAGGCACTGACAAATACCCCCTGAAAAAAACTCAAGTTTAAAAAAGTGTCATCTAAACGGGGAAAAATGATTTCAAACAAAGGGGATAAAGTAAATCAGGGTTTTCCCGTGGAAGGGGCGCCATTCTGAGGCAGGGTCCAGCATGAATCCGCCCCCAAAAAACGCATTCTATCTTCTGCATGAATGTACTCCTTTTGGGATGTTCACACGGCATATAGCGGGGTATTTTTTGCGCTCTGGTATATGCCCGGGGGGGTTTTTGAAGTATGCGCTGGCCAGTCCATCTTTAAAATTTTGCAAAGGGCGGGGCCCCCTTCCCCTTTCATTTTCCCCGGGGTAGTGAAGTGCAGTAAAAGGCGTGACATGGCTAGGGCACTATATACAAAATCTCACATTTACAGTAAATACCCTACTCAAAATTTCACCCCACAACGCCTGGCACCTTTTCGCCTCCTTACCTGTCTCCCGTAGTTGGTTCAAATTGGCATTCGGCAAGAAATTCTCTTTATGAGGGCTGAGGGATAGGGGGAAGTTTGGGATACAATGGGGGGGGAAAGAAAACAAGATACAGGGGTGTGCTGAGCTGTTAGCAACTTTGTGATTGGTGAAGCAGCCCCTGCTCTACCTATCAGCTTTGCTCTCACTTGCAACTGACCCCTTTTTGGCTTGCCCCTACTTTTCCCCAAAAAAATTTTAGGAGGAAAGGGTTTAAACTTCCCTTCCCCCTTTCTGTGCCTGCTTCCCCACTTCCGTATTCTCTTTTGTTTTTTCATATGGAAAATTTTTTATTCAAGTGGCAAAAAAAGGGGGGGGGGATTTTTACCCTCCGTCCCCCCCTAAATTTTACCCCCTATGTGGTATCCATTCTATTTGATTGGCCCTTGTATTTATAGGTTTTCTAGTTTTTCAAAGTAGTAAAACAACTAAACCCATATAACTTTAGATTCACCAAAATCGTATTGAACTGTATAGGCTATCCGGTGTGCAGGAAAGTTGGGTAATGCCCAGGTGGCACCCAGCTTTCTTGGACACTGGTTTAGTCTATCCTCAAAAAGGGAAACCCTTGGTGGCGCAAAAGAAAGGGGCAGGGAGAGAAGCAAAGCAGTAAATGCAGAAAAGGCCACGTGTTCCCCGTAGCTAGACTTTATAGCGCCATCAATGCTGTCGGAGCAGCATCATGAGACTACCTTTTTCCACTAGGAGGTCTTTTTTATTTGCGGGAGTCTCCTACACAATCCAGGTGAGTTGGCAAGTATAGGTTAGACTTTGGATCCTAAAGATCTTCCAACTTCTGAGATCTTCTAACTTTGATTTGTGGGTTCGGACCTCAACAACAAAAAAAACATCAGTACAATGAAATGTTGATATAGTAAGTACTATGTGTCCCTTTTATTGCTCTATAGTGGATATATGGTTCAGTGGTTTCTGTGTTCCAGCAGCTGGGATCATTTTTTCCCACTAGCCGCGTGGGGTGGACGGGTTACGGGGCTACCATCTCCCGGGTAGCTAAAAAGGAAGACCCGAGAAGAAGAAAAGAAGAAGAAGCAGGGGACGTAGAGGGGAGGGGTGAGAAGTGAAGAAAATTAGGACACCCTTTGGGGAATGTTCTCGGAGGGGGGGAAGCGGCGTGGGAAAACGGGGCCCTTGTGGGCCAGCCTTGGGAGCATAGTACAGATACTGTTAGGTCCTGGAAGTGAATTTCTGCCCTACAGGTATAGGACTTCGGGAGAGAGAAAGGGGGATTAGAATAAAGGGACCGAGGAACTTGTTTGGAGAATTGCTCAATAGGCAATTGTAGAGGTAGAGAAGACTTTGATTAAATTGTCTGCCCATCAACAGTGCTGTAACCTGCTCAAGCTTCTGTGAGTAAAGCCTGCAAAATCCCAGGCTGAGAGTCTCTGTGGTTCTTCCTGTGCCTGTGCACTACACCACCCAGCCATCCCATACAGGAAGGCCTAACATCTACACACACACTGCCTGCTACACAGGTGTAGCCACCTGCCTGGGACCTGCACCCGTAAACATTTTCCCCTCCATCTGTGTGGGGCACTTAAACCATAAACCCATAATCTGGGCATCAGACCCCTATGCCCAAAAAATTTGTTTTCCCCCTTCCAAAAGGGTTTATATTGGGACAGAAATGCAGATTTTGCTGCTATTTTTACAATATTTCCACTTTAAAAATTGCGGGAAAAATTTTTAATTTCTGCTGCATGTATGAATGGGACCTTAGAAAAGGGGCCACTCGAGCCCTAAAGGGAAACCCCAACATCCCCCGGGGGGCCCAAAAGCTAAAAAACGTCTAAGGCTATGTTCAAAAGGTTTTTTAAATTGGGGAGAATTTGGCTGGTTTTTGCGTTGGTACTGCGTTTCAAATAGGGGCAAAAATCCGTCCCAGTCTTTTCCCTTTTAACCCAAAAGTTCTCAAGGGGGAACTTTGGTTTCCCGTTCCTCTCCCGCTTGGACAATACGCCGCGCGGGGAGATAAGTAAACATGTCAATTACTATTTAATGAATGTCTAGGGGGCGGCGAGCCCCCGAAAGTCCCCACTTTAAATTTTGGGGGGGACTTTGCCCCGCAATTATGCCGTGTGCACTTAGCCTAAGACCAGACACATGAACCATACCTACCTTTATTGACAGGAGGTTTTTTACTTTTTTTAATGCCCAATTTTTTTTAATGAAAATTTAAATTGGCTGCTTTACCACAATTGTGATGAGAGCATAATAAAAAAAAAAATCAGAGAATGCCAAAAGAAAAGATCTCATGCAAAAATTTTCTCCTTGTCCCCGCAAAAAAACCCCCTCAACATAAACCCCTTCCCTTTTGGGAGAAATAAAATTTGACATGTTTTAAAAAATCGGCCCTAAAAAAACAGAGATAAAAGATATCGTAGGAACACAGGGGTCACCACACCAGTGCTGTAATGTAACAGACTGTTGCGTAACATAGATGTCACATGCAAGCATGTGCAGTCAGGTGAGCATAGGGGCATCTCTTAAAAGGGTATTCCCACCACACACACTGATGGCATATTGATAGGATATGCCATCAATGTGTGATAGGTGCGGGGCTAAAATCTCGAGATTTCGGGTCCCCCTAAGTCTCCTTCAACCAAAAGAGGGAGTCGGGAAATGTTTTCCCTAGGGGTTTTGTGGGAGTGGTCTTACTACCTCTACATGCAAAATGGGGGATTTTCAAGGTCCTTTCCCTTTTGAAATAGGTGGGGGGTCCAACTCTCCGACCTGCACCTATTTACATTGAGGAAAAATTGAATTTGATATTTCCTTTAATGGGTTTGGTTTTTAATAAAACCCTTTAAGAGATGGCCCATGCATTCTAGTTTGGTGGGAATACCCTTTAAGAAACCATATACAACAGTTACAGATCAAAATAAAGACTCCTGTTATCTGCGCAGCAGGAAATGCATTGTTCATCCTGAGCTTCCTAGTTATGCTCTTTGGGTGACATGTATGAACAGGGCTGCGCCAGTTTCTGGTGTACTTTGAGCTAAAAAAAAAATGTTAAAGAGCAGGTGCACTCCAAAATTTGGTGCGATTAAATCCCTTTGTTTTGCGCCATAAGGGCACTTTTTAAAAGCGCCCCAAAGATTTGGGGGATTTGGGGGGGTGTCGCACCCCAGTCTTACAAATTTAACAATTTATTTATTCTTTGCGCCAAATTAGGCCCCGAACAGTTTTGAACAGCCCGGGCCCGGGTAAAAGGGGGTGCCTGGGGCCGGGCTTGGGTTTTGGGGTCTACACTGCCTGTAGGGTTTTAAACCTTTAAGGGAAAAAACAGCCAGACCAGGGTTTAAAAGGGGGTGCCCGAGCCAGATTTTTTGGTATTGGGTCTACACTGTCCCGTATGTATGACCTGCAGAAGAACAGCCAGACCAGGGTAAAGGTGGTGCCTGAGCCAGACTTGTGGTATTGGCTCTACACTGCCTGTATGTATGACCTGCAGAAGAACAGCCAGACCAGGGTAAAGGTTGGTGCCTGAGCCAAACTTGTGGTATTGGCTCTACACTGCCCTGTATGCATGACCTGCAGAAGAACAGCCAGACCAGGGTAAAGGTGGTGCCTGAGCCAGACTTGTGGTATTGGGTCTACACTGCCATGTATGTATGACCTGCAGAAGAACAGCCAGACCAGGGTAATGGTGGTGCCTGAGCCAGACTTGTGGTATTGTCTCTACACTGCCCTGTATGTATGAAATGCAGAGGAACAGCCAGACCAGGGTAAAGGTGGTGCCTGAGCCAGACTTTTGGTATTGGCTCTACACTGCCCTGTATGTATGACCTGCAGAAGAACAGCCAGACCAGGGTAAAGGTGGTGCCTGAGCCAGACTTGTGGTATTGGCTCTACACTGCCCTGTATGTATGACCTGCAGAAGAACAGCCAGACCAGGGTAAAGGTGGTGCCTGAGCAGACTTGTGGTATTGGCTCTACACTGCCCTGTATGTATGACCTGCAGAAGATCAGCCAGACCAGGGTAAAGGTGGTGCCTGAGCCAGACTTGTGGTATTGGCTCTACACTGCCCTGTATGTATGACCTGCAGAAGATCAGCCAGACCAGGGTAAAGGTGGTGCCTGAGCCAGACTTGTGGCATTGGCTCTACACTGCCCTGTATGTATGACCTGCAGAAGAACAGGATCTTCTGCAGCACCGGGATTCATACATGTTGCTCTTTATGTTCAAAGTGCTGGGTGCTTAGGGTCCCTGCACATGGGATAGAAATTCTGTGGATTGTGTGCAGATCACCAGCACTTCCACAAGTAAATCTACAGCAATGAATCTGCACCAAACTGTGCAGATTCTGGAACAGATTTGTTGCAGCGGATTTTGGTGCAGTTTGTGCTAATATAAAAAATGAAAGAAACCTCAATATATTCAAAATCAACAAATGTGGATTTACCTGCAGATCTGCAGAAAAACCTGAAACCGCAAACTTTTATCAGTTTCCACCCTGGTTTCGTGCAGACTTTTTGTGCAGTGTATGGACGACATTTTGAAAAATGTAATCCACTTTGCAACTACTGTGATATATTGTGGGCGACATGTATGAAATTTGCCGTTTAAATGCCAAATTTCATGTGTATAATAGTAGTATAGAATGTGCCTGAGTTATGAACCTGATCTACAGCGGGTGATAAATCAGGTGCATTCTAGTGCTTGAACGACATTTCTGGCTCAGGTATACCACTTTGAAAGTGCTCTACCTGTTCCAGCAGTAATGCGCCTAAAAATGCCGTACTGAAACTATAGATCTATAGTTTCATACAGTTCTAGTGCGCCCCGCCTCCCGCATGTCTCCCGAAATCAGGCGCATTACAAAGTGACGCTTGTGCTCTGTAATGCGCCTGATATTGGCGTATGGGACATTTAAAAGTGTAGCAAACGGGGCTGCGCTAGATGTCGGGCTGAAAAGACGCTAGATATCTGCCGCAGCCTTGTTCATACATGTTGCCCTGTGTGTGATACGTTTTCTGCATGTAAGTCTGTTGTGGAAAACCCACAAAATATCCTTCGGAGTATGTTGGGACGGACATAGAATTCTGCATGGAATCTGCTTCCAAATCCGATTGAAATCTGTGTCCCATTGATTGGGATTGCAAATCCATGTGCCAGTGCAGACCACATGGAATTTCGCAAAGCAGATTTAAAATCTGTCATTAGGAAAATAAAGAGTTTTATGTGGAATGGACTTGAATATATAATTATAAAAATCAGAAAAAGCAGCAAAATCCACTGCTAATTTTTACGGTCCACATCTAAAATCTGGATGAAAGGTTATCTGCAATGTTTCCACGACACCATGTGAACATACATTAAGGATACGATTACACAGGAAGAATAGGCTGCAGATTTTGGCGCAGATTTTGTTACTGATTAGTTGCAGATTTTAGTGTGAATTTTTCTGCATTGACTTTGATGGAAAAAGGCAAGATCTGCACTAAAATCTGCAGATAAACCTTTCCTGTGGATTTTAGCTTTCTCCCACTGAAGTCAATGTAGTACATTTTGCAATAAATCCCCAAACAAATTTGCAACATAATCAAAAATGGATTTGCTGTATATGACCGTACCTTCAAAGTCTCTGCCTACAGTACAGAAATGCTGCGGATTTTATTTTGGAAATGCTACAGATTTTCTGCTAGGAAGAATCTGCAGCATGTTGACTTCAGTTCAAAACAGGCTGTGGACTTGTCATGGATTTTTCCATTTGGCTTCAGTGAGGAAGTCATAATTCATGACAAATCGACAACTATAAATTTTGAATATATTGAGTTTTCTTTCCCATGCATTAGCATAATCTGCACCAAAATCTGCAGCAACAAATCCATACCAATCCCACATGAAATTTGGTTCAAATTTATATCTGCATATTTACTTGTGGAAATGCTGCAGATTTTTTGCCCGGGTGAAGTCGCAGCGCAAATTTGTGTGTGTTTTTGCAATAAATTCTGTAATAATAAATTGTCATGTTTTACTTTTCCATTGATGTCATTTAGGAAAATCTGTTACAAATCCACAGCATATTGGCAAGAAAAATTCACATGCTGTGGGTATTATGTGAAGTTTTTTCTGCAACACGTGGATGAGATTTCTTAACTGTCATGCACTGTGATTCTCTACATAGATCCACAGCGGAAAAGCCACAGAAGAACCACACGGGTCGGATTTGTTGCGGATTTTCATTGCAGATTTGCACACCGAAAGTCCACAACAAATAACAGTACCAGCCATGTGAATGGAAATTTACAAATCCAGATCAGTGGTCCAGATTTTTAAATCAACAGCATGTAAATTTTTAATGCAGATTTAAAATTTCTGCAGCAAATTCGTCCAGTGTGCATTCACCTTTAGGCTATGTTCACACGGCTTAAATTGGGGCGCATTTCGAGGGGTACTGAGCTATAATACGTGCGAAATACGCCCCAGTCATTACAGTAATCCACAGTTCTCATAGAGAACTATGGATTACGCCTCCTCTCCCCGCTCGGACAATAGGACCCACGGGGAGATAAGTGACGTCATTTATTCACACCGCTTATGCGCCGCAAGTAATAGCGGTCTATGTGTCCGGCGGGCTGCCGGCCCCTTCTCCCCGCGGGTATATTTGCGGGCCGTACTGTATGCCCCGAAATTACTCAGTGTGAGCATAGCCTTAGGGTCTCTGCACACAGGACACAAATTCTGCTTCCAAACTGTGTGAAATATAGTGCAGATGTTTGCACAGATTTGGCTAACAAAGAAGAAAGAAAACTAAATATACTCAAAATTTTAATTTTAAAATTAAAATTTAAAGTTGTGGACTTTGCAGCATTTCCACAGCAAATTCCTTAAAGGGGTTTTGCCACGAAGTAAAATTGACGTGGGACGCTTGCAAATGAAATTACAAACATTTTCACCAGTCATCATTATTAAAAAATCTGCACCGTTTTTGTTTTAGCTGCTCCTTTAGTGATCCATTGTTTACACGCTCGTCTCCAGGGGATACGACCAGGGCTGAGAGCTCCTCAGTCCTGGTCGCACATGCTCAGACATCACCTCTCTTCTCAGGTAGCAACTGAGTGTTCAAACCCCAGGTGCTGTCATTCTACTCCTGTCCTCTGTACTCCTTAGTAATTAGTCAAACAGTGCAAATAAATAATAAAAGAAACCTCAATCAGGTCTGTGCATTGATAAAGAGAAAAAAAATCAAACAACACAGTTTTGGTTCCTGCAGGGATTTGAACCTAGGACCCTTGTGCCTGGAGGCAAAAAACTTTACCTCTCCGCTATTCACAATGCTTTACATAAACAGAACTTTCTTTGACTAGAGAGAAGAAAGGCCTGGTGATGTCATCGTGCTGGGTCACATGATCTGCAATTCAAATCACACACGCCCCCTTCTGAGCACACAGAGCTGAAGAGCTGGATGCAGGAGGTATGAAATGAGATTGTGGCAAAACCCCTTTAACAATAAACTTTAATTCCTGATTTGTTGCCTATTTTGACTTTCTCATCGAAGTAAGTGGGGAAAATCCAGTACAAATGCAACAGAAATTGACATGCTGAAGATTTAGGATACATACACAGTGGGGGGATTTCCTGCTCAAATTTATGTATTATGAAAAATCCGCTGCAAATTAAAGTACAAAACACATGAATGGGATTTTAAGAATCTCAAGCCTACATTTTGAACTTTTTCACATGAAAATTGACCTGTGGTGCGGATTTCTAAATCCAGAGCATGTCAATTTCTATTAAAGTTTTTTTTTGCAGATTTCATCCAATAGAAATGAATGGAGTAAAATCTCCACCAAAATGCACACAAAATCCACATGATCTGTAGCAGATTTTCACATGCAGATTTACCTCTGGATTGCTGTAGCACATGTGACCATAGCCTTAAGGTATGTTCCCACCGCGTGTTCAATACGTTTTTGGATATGTTTTCCATGCAAAAAATGCACTCAAATGCGCTGCGTAAAACGCATCCAAAATGCATCCAACACGCAGGTGCGTGTTTAGATGCATTTTCGCTGTAGCAGAGACCTATAACAGCACCCTATAACTTTAAATAGGGTGTCTGTTAATTCTTTGAACGGATCCAAAAGAAGCATTGGAAAGACGCATGTGAAACATGCCGCTGCGTGTTTTACATTGAATCTAATGGAAATCACACTGCTTAGGGTCGAAACACGGATCCAAAAACGCATCTGAATACATATCCAAAAATGTATTGAACACGCCATATGAACATACCCTTACCCTTTCAGAGGCAGAAGAGGGAGCGTGATAGAGTGGGGGAGGAAATATAAGGGTATGTTCACGCGGTTTGTTGGATCCATTTTGGATCCGAAAAACACATTCAAAAGCGCTGCGTAAATCGCATCCAACACGCAGGTGCATGTTTGGATGCGTTTTGGCTGCAGCAGGAACGCACCCTATAGATTTAAATAGGGCTCCTTCTGCGTCAATCGGATCAAGAATTGACATGTCAATTCTTTGAACGGATCAGAAAGACGCAAGTAAACACGAATTGGTGATCACTCGTCTGAACACCGATGCATGTTTTACATTGAAAGCAATGCAAATCATACTGTACATTGTTAGATGCGTGTTTGGGTCCATTTAGGGTCCGAAACACGGATCCAAACACTCATCTAAAAACGGATCCAAAATTGGATCCAACACGCCGTGTGAACATCCCCTTACAGTATACCATAATGCACATCCATGTGCCATTTAGGGCATGTCCCCACGGTTTATCCGACCGGTATTTGTCTGGTTTTTTGGCCGTGCACATGGCTGCATGGGGGCGGCTTTTCTCCGCCATTAGCCCTCCCTCTTCCCATTCACTTGTTCATATTCCATCCAAAAACTAGACTGAACAAGTACAATGTTCCTCAGGCAAACCCCCGAACAAAAATGTTTCTTGAAAAACCGCCGGGCGAAAACCCGTACAGTAGGGACTGCTGCACGGGTTTTCCATAGCGGCCCGTGTAAAAGTTTGCGGCCGGTTTTTCAGACTGTTTGCAAACTGTCTGAAAAACCGTCCGAAAACCGATGCCGTGGGGACATGGCCTCAGGGTCTGTGGCTACGGCTGTAATTAGTAATAGTCTCACACAGGATTTCTATAGGTGTCTTAATCATTGGACCCTCCAGGTATGTTAAATTCATCTGTGTGCTAAACAGTGAAATTCTGTCGGGTGTAGAGCGAAGATGGAAAAAAACCTGCTGCATGGCATGTAGCCCTGTCCTGCACAGTGCCGAGACTTGTAACAGATCAGGTTTGATTCAAGGGCTGTTCACACCCTCTCGAGTCCATTGGTCAGGCTGCCTGACTCCCCCTTGTATGACGTCTTGAGGAATGGGGAGGGGGGGGGCTGTCTACAATACACCTGTCATTCTCCTTGCTTCAGTACACACCTGTATACATCTGTAGAGTAACAAAGCAAGGCAGCGGAGTTCTGCAGAGGTGACAACTTTTCTCACGGCCGGGAAGGGTCCAGCAGCCATCCTTCGTATAGAAAATCAGGTACATTGCATAAAAATGTAAAAATCCTGGGATAGCGACCAATGTGTTACTGAACAATCGCCAATACTTTGTTTCCTCTGTACAGACCAGCTAGAACATGGAGGAAGAAGTGAGAGAGTTGATGGAGTTGACAGACTTTGATTATGCTGAGTGAGTATTTTATTCCAATCTTTGTTTCCAGTGGTAACAAAGGACTGCCTGGTCATAGCTTGGGTCCTAATGTCCAGCGGACTCTTCTGGGATTATCACTAGGTCTTTCAAAGCACCCAGAAAATTGCAATAAATACAAACTAAAGGTGACATCTATGAATTCGCATGCACCTTTTTTGTACCTTGGTGCCAACACACCAGCTCTAGATAGATATAGAGGAGTGTAAAATACGATAGTGTGAATGAAAGTGTAATGTGCCAAACTTTGTATACTTTGTATGTGCATACAGTGTAATGTGAAAAACTTTGTATGGGAAGAGTGTAATGATCCATACTTTGCATGGTGCATAGAGTGTAATCCGGAAAACTTTGTATGGTGCATAGAGGGTAATGTGGAAAACTTTGTATGGTGCATAGAGGGTAATGCGAAAAACTTTGTATGGTGCATATAGTGTAATGTGGAAAACTTTGTATGGTGCATAGAGGGTAATGTGGAAAACTTTGTATGGTGCATAGAGTGTAATGCGGAAAACTTTGTATGGTGCATAGAGTGTAATGCGAAAAACTTTGTATGGTGCATAGAGTGTAATGCGAAAAACTTTGTATGGGAAGAGTGTAATGATCCATACTTTGTATGGTGCATAGAGTGTAATGCGGAAAACTTTGTATGGTGCATAGAGTGTAATGCGGAAAACTTTGTATGGTGCATAGAGTGTAATGCGGAAAACTTTGTATGGTGCATAGAGTGTAATGCGGAAAACTTTGTATGGTGCATATAGTGTAATTATCCAAACTTTGTATGGTGCATAGAGGGTAATGCGAAAAACTTTGTATGGTGCATAGAGGATAATGCGGAAAACTTTGTATGGTGCATAGAGGGTAATGCGAAAAACTTTGTATGGTGCATGTAGTGTAATTATCCAAACTTTGTATGGTGCATAGAGTGTGATGCGGAAAACTTTGTATGGTGCATAGAGTGTGATGCGGAAAACTATGTATGGTGCATAGAGGGTAATGCACCAAACTTTGTATGGCACATATATTGTAACGCGCCAAACAAATAATGGTAGTTACTCATCAAAATTTGGCGCATTCTAGGCGCATTAAAATGAGTTGTGCCATCTATAGAGCAGTGTGCCAGCAGTTTTTTGCCGCAATATGCGCAAAAATAAATAGCATGCGAATTCATAGATGTCGCCCTAATTGAATGATAGGCTGGTACAGAGGGGGGGAGGACCACATCTACCAGGGTGTATGATCTACAAAGGAAGGGGGCAGTAGGTGAAGAAATAAGATGCTTATATGGTGGCCTGTTAGGGTTATTGAAGGTTGGAGGCTATGCTGAAGAGATCGGTTTTCAAGTTACTTTTCACGGCTTTGTGCTATGTCTACATGGCATCGGAAAAGAAACGTCCGAAAGTCGACTGTTTTTTGTCCGATGCACGACCGTGGTTTTTGTGACGTTTTGCTCAAACACCGCAGTTGGTTTTTTTGCTGTCGCCCTGTAAAATTGAATGTATGGGAAACCAACGGCAAAACTCAAACCATTGGCGGATTATAGAACATGTTCTTAAAGAGAACCTGTCACATAGGTTATGCCCCCCTTGCTGAGCACAGCACAACCTAGTGTCAGACCTGCTGTTTCCAGCGCTGTGTCCCTTATTCTGTAAGATGCTGGAGTTTTTGTGTATTTAATGCTCAAATCTGTAGTTTTCAGCCAGAAAAGTCATTTGAAGAGTCATTCAAAGAGTCAGTTTTTTTTAAACCCCACCCACCTGAGGCTAACCCCGCCCACCTCAACTGATAAACCTATTACTTTGAATAGGTAGAAATGTGAATAACTGTCAGTGGGCGGGGCTAGCCTTTGGTGGGTGGGGCTAACACCTGCTCATGCATAAGATTTGAGGGGAAAAATGCTCTAAAATTGCTGTATCTTACAGAATAAGTGACACAGCGCTGGAAACAGCAGGTCTGACACTAGCTTGTGCTGCCCTCAGCAAGGGGGGCATAACCTATGTGACAGGTTCCCTTTAAATCTGCCAGTGCCAGAAGATGAGTGGAGAAAAAACGACCTGTGTAGACTACCAGTCATTTTTTCTCTTAAAGTCTATGGGCTACTGAATGATCGTATTTTCAGTGGTTTTAGAATCCTAAAATCATCGAAAATACGATCGTTTTTCTATGACGTGCCGACATAACCTTGAAGTTTGTGGAGAGTCTGATTGGCTGGGATAAGCACTTCCAGGGTCTAGGGGATGAAGATTAAAAGTTTTGGAAACAGTTGTGCAAAGAGAAGAAAAGATGACAACAGAGAAGGAGGTCTGGTTTGGATTGAAGTTGGTGGGAAGATCAGAAGTATTGTCCGAAAAGATAATTTTACTAGAAGAGTAGTAGATGCTTGGAACAAGCTTTCAGCAGATGTGGTTGGACAATGAACTCAAGTTAAACCTGCCTGGGATAGATTTATCCTAAGATAACTAGTAGAAAAGAAAATAAGATACAGCCAGACTGCACAGACCGGCCATCTATCTCTCCTGTCATCTATCTTCTGTGTTTCTACTAGGTAAAGGGAGCATCAGGAGATAAAGGTAGAGGTGTGTTGAGGAGTCAGGTTGTGGACAGTCGTGTATGAACGTCACGGGTAATAAGTAGCCAGTGAAGAGAGGAGGAATGAGGATAGAGGTGGAGTAAATGGGCAGCAAGGTTCATGGTGCACTGGAGGGCATATACAGTGCCTTGCGAAAGTATTCGGCCCCCTTGAACTTTTCAACCTTTTGCCATATTTCAGGCTTCAAACATAAAGATATAAAGTTTTAATTTTTTTGTGAAGAATCAACAACAAGTGGGACACAATTGTGAAGTGGAACGAAATTTATTGGATATTTTAAACTTTTGTAAAAAATAAAAAACTGAAAAGTGAGGCGTGCAATATTATTCGGCCCCTTTACTTTCAGTGCAGCAAACTCACTCCAGAAGTTCAGTGAGGATCTCTGAATGATCCAATGTTGTCCTAAATGACTGATGATGATAAATATAATCCACCTGTGTGTAATCAAGTCTCCATATAAATGCACCTGCTCTGTGATAGTCTCAGGGTTCTGTTTAAAGTGCAGAGAGCATCATGAAGACCAAGGAACACACCAGGCAGGTCCGTGATACTGTTGTGGAGAAGTTTAAAGCCAGATTTGGATACAAAAAGATTTTCCAAACTTTAAACATCCCAAGGAGCACTGTGCAAGCGATCATATTGAAATGGAAGGAGTATCAGACCACTGCAAATCTACCAAGACCCGGCCGTCCCTCTAAACTTTCATCTCAAACAAGGAGAAGACTGATCAGAGATGCAGCCAAGAGGCCCATGATCACTCTGGATGAACTGCAGAGATCTACAGCTGAGGTGGGAGAGTCTGTCCATAGGACAACAATCAGTCGTACACTGCACAAATCTGCCCTTTATGGAAGAGGCAAGAAGAAGCCATTTCTCAATGATATCCATAAAAAGTCTGGTTTAAAGTTTGCCACAAGCCGCTGGGAGACCCAAACAAGGGAGAAGGGCCGCCTCGGAGACACCAAACATGTGGAAGAAAGGGCCGCCTCGGAGACACCAAACATGTGGAAGAAGGGCCGCCTGGGAGACACCAAACATGTGGAAGAAGGGGCCGCCTGGGAGACACCAAACATGTGGAAGAAGGGGCCGCCTGGGAGACACCAAACATGTGGAAGAAGGGGCTCTGCTCAGATGAAACCAAAATCCAACTTTTTGGCCACAATGCAAAACGATATGTTTGGTGTAAAAGCAACACAGCTCATCCCCCTGAACACCCCATCCCCACTGTCACACATGGTGGGGGCAGCATCATGGTTTGGACTTTTCTTCAGCAAGGACAGGGAAGATGGTTATAATTGATGGGAAGATGGATGGAGCCAAATACAGGACCATTCTGGAAGAAAACCTGTTGGAGTCTGCAAAAGACCTGAGACTGGGACGGAGATTTATCTTCCAACAAGACGATGACCCCAAACATAAAGCAAAATCTACAATGGAAACACAAATAACCGTCTCCAGGTGTTAGAATGGCCAAGTCACAGTCCAGACCCGAATCCAATCGAGAATCTGTGGAAAGAGCTGAAAACTGCTGTTCACAAACGCTCTCCATCCAACCTCACTGAGCTCCAGCTGCTCACAAACGCTCTCCATCCAACCTCACTGTGCTCCAGCTGTTCACAAACGCTCTCCATCCAACCTCACTGAGCTCCAGCTGCTCACAAACGCTCTCCATCCAACCTCACTGAGCTTCAGCTGTTCACAAACGCTCTCCATCCAACCTCATTGAGCTCCAGCTCTTCACAAACGCTCTCCATCCAACCTCACTGGCTCCAGCTGTTCACAAAAGCTCTCCATCCAACCTCACTGAGCTCCAGCTGTTCACAAATGCTCTCCATCCAACCTCACTGAGCTCCAGCTGTTCACAAACGCTCTCCATCCAACCTCACTGAGCTCCAGCTGTGCGCCAAGGAAGAATGGGTAAGAATTTCAGGCTCTCGATGTGCAAAAGAGACAGAGACAGACCCCAAGCGACTTGCAGCTGTAATCACAGCAAAAGGTGGCGCTACAAAGTATTAACTTAAGGGGCCGAATAATTTTGCACACTCCACTTTTCAGTTTTTAATTTTTTTACAAAAGTTTATAAGATAATTTCGTTCCACTTCACAATTGTCTCCCACTTGTTGTTGATTCAAATGTTATATCTTTATGTTTGAAGCCTGAAATGTGAAAAAAGGTTGAAAAGTTCAAGGGGGCCGAATACTTTCGCAAGGCACTGTATGTTAGAAATTGTATGTTTGTTAGAAATTGTCGCTTTTAAAGGATGACCAACCGGAGTGCTGGAGAGTTCAGATTCTTCTCTCCTACACCTAGCTCCCTGATGAAGGTCTATTACGGCCGCAATGTCGGACCATGGGAATACTCGCATTCTTAACTTTCTGCATATTCTGCATTTAAATGGAGAGCTGATATACGCTGCTATACTCTGTTCTACATGCTTGTGATTCAATAAAATTACTTAAATTGCCATAGGAGTGCTGCTGATTATCTTTACATTGGATTTCAGCCTATTGGCCTTCCACTGATCACCCGAAATCGAGTGCAAGTCTGCGGCACCATTATATTTACTACTATTGGTGGTTCCTTTGGGAAAACTAAAGGGGTATTGCCATCTCAGACAGAGGTCGCTAGGACATGCCATGAATGTCTGGATAAGTGTAGGTTCTATATCTGAGACCAGAACTTATATTGATAATGGGCCCTTGTACTCCTCTGTGCGGAACATAGAGGTGATCACCATTAATTTCAGTGGGAGTTTCAAATGTAGCTGAGCTAATGAGAGAGCTTTGCATGCACAGCCACCGCTCTGTTCTGCACAGAGGAATACAGGGCCCCTCTATTGAGTTAAAGGGGTTGTCTCACTACATTCATTCATCTTAACTCAGTCCTGTTTTCTTGGTTTCATTTTGAATTCAGGGGCATGCTTACTGGCTTCTATTAGACTGCAGTAGAAGCCTGGTCTGTAGCTATAGCAACCAGCGCTGGCAGCCTATCAGGATAGATCAAACAGGTCTGTAGCTATGGCGACCTGAGGAGCTGATGCAGCCCATAAAAGAGGGGATATCTCAGAATAGGTAGGACAATGTTAATGGACACATATTGCAAAGTGACTTGTTTTTGCAAGATCTTTTACATAAAAAGCAATCCTTGTAGTGAGACAACCCCTTTAACTACGGACCCCACCTATCAGAAATGTATGGCATAACCTGACAATATGCCAATGAGTTTGGGAAAGAGATTTAATTCCCACAAAGGGGTAGCCATGGGTGGGGTGGAGGGGTTCCACATTACAATACAGACCCGGCAAGATTAGCCCCCTTCATAGAAACCTACAGACTGATAGCAGACAAGTTAACCAAAAAAGAATACAATGACAAAAAAGTCATAGGGAAATATATATTGACAATCTTTATTGATTCAATAATAAATATTAAAAACTAAAATGTCCCAAATAGAACAAATTTAAGGCTACAAACAATTAAAAATAATGCCCATATCAAACAAGGCATACAAATCACACCATTCCTGAATATACTGTAGAAAGTATAATGTTGTACCGTGTTAGCCATAGAAAGTAGTAGAAGAGTGAAGAAATCAGGCGATACCTTTTTCAGGCTAACTGAGTATATTTGATGGTGAGCTTTCGAGAGAACTAGCTCCCTTCTTCAGACATGATGTATAACATGATGTATAACATCATGTCTGAAGAAGGGAGCTAGTTCTCTCGAAAGCTCACCATCAAATATACTCAGTTAGCCTGAAAAAGGTATCGCCTGATTTCTATACTGTAGAAAGTCATCTAAGGTGTATAACCTATAATATTTAACATTAGTATTAAAGTGTCTTATATTAGAGATCAAGTGATTAAATAGTATATAGACACATCAAGATGGGCATACAGTAATGCCAGACCTCTCAGACACAATACATTACCAAGTGTATACAGGAATGGAGGAGATGCACTGCCAAGGAAATGGGATAGCCTCGACGCGCGTTTCGCCGAGCTTTCTCAAGAGGCTTCATAATAGCAGAAAAGGATCCCATGTCCATCTAGTTTGCCCTTTATATTATCTCCTTTGGTTTTTTTTATCTTAGGATACATATATGTCCACCGATTATTGCCAGAAAGTGACACCTGCCAGGTTATTAACAAGCAGTGTTATTCGGATAGCTCCCAGAAATGGTGGACAGATATTTGTGAACTTGTCTGAGACTGAGAGACTGTGTTATTGACCATTGCTTGTGATGTACAGGAGGCACAGAACACTGTGATAAATGGCAGATAGAATGGACATACTGTTCTGTTCCAGCAAGTATGAGAGGAATGTGTAAAACTTCTACCATGTACCTGTCAGAGCACAATACACATACTTGTCACATAATAAGCAAAGTGTACCAAAAATGTCTGACCTTACCATGCCACTATGACACACTGTACCTTAAATACGGTCTCCAATATTCTTCATGTCTTTCTGTGTCATTTCATGTCCAACCCCGTTTTGTGGTTTTCATAGTATTATATTCCTGTGCTATTTTCAGCATCAACCACAAACCTAATGCAATTAGCCATGGGGTTTAAGGGGTTGTGCACCTCATTAAAAAGTCATTTACATGCTACAATTAAAATAAAAAAAAAAAAAGTTATACTCACCTTCCTCCTGTCTCTGATTCCAGCGGCGCGTCTCTCTGGTCTTCTGTTGACATGCTGTCTCTTCTGAACGGGGACACCACTGCTGCAGCTACTGATTACAAGGAAAGAGCCCCGAACAGGGATGTAATGTAGGGTATGTTCACATGCCGTTTTGGATCCAAAAATCGCATCCAAAAACACAGTGGATCCAAGATCGGATCCAAAACGCATGCTACATATATCCAATACACATGTGCGTGTTTGGATGCATTTTGGCTGCAGCAGGATCGGGTGTGATTGTTATAATTTTAAATAGGGCATTTGCTGCGTCTTTCGGATCAAGAATTAACATGACAATTCTTTGAATGGATCCAAAAGACGCAGTGAGACGCACCAGCGAACGCCGATGCATATTTTACATTTTACATTTTACATATAAAATCACACAGCTCATTATTAGATACGTGTTTTGGTCCGTTTAGGGTCCGATAGATGGATCCAATCACGTATATAATAACGTATGTTTACACGGACCCAACACACCGTGTGAACATACTCTTATTGATACGTAACCGGTGCAGCTAATCAATGGTCGCAGCGGTGACGTGCCCATTCAGCAGTGACGCTATGTCAACAGTCAAATAGTCTCCAAAAAAATGGGAACCCCGCAAGAGAATAGAGAGTGACTTTTGATCACTATATTTACTATTTTGCCATAGGCAAACTTAAACTCTATCAGTTCTCTATCTGTAAAACACTAAAACGTAACTTATTATGTATAACTCAACCTCCATACACACTATTTAAAAACCTGATTTCTAACCTCTCAATTTAGCCCTTTCTACTTCTGAAGGAAGGAATAGCTCCTTTTCTATTAAGTCTGGTGGAGCACCACCTATTAACAGGAGAGCCTTATATATACAGCAATTTACTAACTCCAGTAAGGGATCCCAAGCCTCCTACTTGGGCAGTCGTCCCTAATCTAATGGACACAAAACAAATAAGGCCCCCATGTGACACCCTCTGCAGCAGGTGACACTTGTAGACAGAGGTGAGAAATCACAATTTAAAACGTCATGCCTGACCTCCCCTCTTGGTGGTATATTTGTCAGGGGAATATTAGTGCTTGCCTTTCTAAATACTTATGGATTTATTTTTTATCTATTTTTTACCTTTTCCCACATACGGACACAGAGACGCAGATTAAATTAAATTGTTTTGTCGTATACTTGTTTATTGAATTAATACATAGTTTGGATTTCATGGGCAAATGGTCTTTACTCTTTGGATATTTGTGTGACCTTGATTTATCCTATGTTTGGATTTTAATTCCTGTATATTGTCTGGTTCTTGATCAATGTATATACTGTGCCATGACATTGTACTGCTATATTTCCATAGGATATGTGCTTTTATTTCTCCTTCTGCTCCATTTGCTTTGTATTTTGCAATGAACTTGATTTTGATTATACAAAAAAAAAAAAAACACTGAGAAATACATTTCTAGGAGGAATAGCAGAAGAACGGCACAACACCGAGTTATACTAGAAGAGGATTCAGAATAGTTATTGCACAGGAACACACAAGTACAGTGGTCCCACAGCATACAAAAGTAATTGTGTCTGGGATGACCATTGTATGATGGAACCATAACTCTATGGAAAACTGGAAATTGGTTCTGAGGCCCCAAATTGTTACCAACATAATGTAAACTGAGGAGAAAAGAAAATGCAGCAGGTACTAATCCTGATAAAGCGCGCCCTTACATATCACATCAGAAAGAGCTGCTGGAAGCTGGAAATCACTTCTATAATGAGGACAGGAGCTTCTTTGTGTCATGGACTTTATACACATTGTACCAGAAAAAAGAAAACGGGTCCCTCACCTGGTGCCCAAAGGAGCTGCTCATCCTGGCATGTGTAAGATCAGTACAGGACATGTAGTACCGCATTGTACTGTAGCGAGGCGCTGCTAGACCACCAATCACTGCATGCACCTCACTAATACATGTAAGAGCAGTACAGACAGGAGTACCGGCACGTACTGTAGAGAGGCGCAACTAGACCACCAATCACTGCATGCCTTTTACTAATACATGTAAGAGCAGTACAAGACATGTGGTACAGCACTGTACTGTAGTGAGGCGCTATAGACCACCCATCACTGCCTGCACTGCACCAATACCGGTAAGAGAAGTACAGGACCTGGAGTACGTCACTGTACTGAAGGGAGGAGCTACTAGACCGCCAATCACTGCATGCACCTCACTAGTACAGGACCTGTAGTACCGCCCTCTATTGTAGACCGCCAATCACTGCATGCACTGCACTAATACATGTAAGAGCAGTACAGGACATGTAGTACCGCACTGTACTGTAGGGAGGCGCTACTAGACCACCAATCACTGCATGCACTAATACATGTAAGAGCAGTACAGGATATGTCGTACCGCACTGTACTGTAGAGATTCTTAACTAGACCGCCAATCACTGTATGCACTGCACTAATACATGTAAGAGCAGTATGGGACATGTAGTACCGCACTATACTGTAGAGCGTCTTTACTAGACCGCCAATCACTGCATGTACTGCACCAATACATGTAATAGCAGTACAGGACTTGTAGTACTGTAGGGAGGCGCTATAGACTGCCAATCACTGCATGTACTTCACTAATACATGTAAGTGTAGTACAGGACATGTAGTACCGCACTGTACTGTAGAGGCGCTACAGACCATCAATCACTGCATGTACTTCACTAATACATGTAAGTGTAGTACAGGAACGTGTAGTATCCAGCACTGTACTGATAGACGCTACAGACATCAATCACTGCATTTTTACGCACTAATACATGTAAGTGTAGTACAGGACGTGTAGTACCGCACTGTACTGTAGAGGCGCTACAGACCATCAATCACTGCATGTACTTCACTAATACATGTAAGTGTAGTACAGGACGTGTAGTACCGCACTGTACTGTAGAGGCGCTACAGACCATCAATCACTGCATGTACTGCACTAATACATGTAAGAGCAGTACAGGACATGTAGTACCGCACTGTACTGTAGAGGCGCTACAGACCATCAATCACTGCATGTACGTCACTAATACAGAGGTTTAACAAGCAAAATATTCATGATAATTGGCTGGATCAGCATCTTGAAACTACACTCAACTCATGGTATGTTGAAAATATTGTATCCTGACACCCTTGTAACTTAAGAGAGCACTGTAGTTACTAAAAGAGATGGGTCATAGGTCCTCTTTAATCATTCCCAAGACCATTCTCTTTAATGAATCAGACCCCACAGCAAACCACTAAAATGAATTAGGCCCCTTAACAACCCTGCATTAGAGGAATATTGCCCCCCTCCAATGCATCTATGATGGTGGGTCTGTGGGGTCCAAACAGCTTGCAGCTCCAGTACAGATATATATTGCAACTGAGTACCTGTGCTCTATGCAGATACCAAGTCAAGGCATTAGTGCTGAAGCCTGCAGAATTATAAATGCAGCTCTGGAGTTTAAAGGGGTTGTCTCACTACAAAGAATAGCTTTCAAAATGCAGGGAACACTAAATGAAGACGTTTTCCAAATATATTGCGTTGTTCATCCTTTTTTGTTAAGGAGCTACAAGTGATTTTATTACCTTCTGAGGGCTCTCTCTAGTTTCCCAAGTGACCGACCTGTGTACTCCTTCTCCCCTGCTGTTTGTTCTATCTGATAGCAGGGAGTGATGTCATCACACAGGTCATCACCCAGGAAGTGAGAGCTTGTTTGTTATCTGATCTTTCAGACAAAAGACAGTAATTACTCTACTGTTTACATTAGCTCAGAAGCTTCTCAGGACCTCAGAGAAGGTAATTTATTTAATCTAGACTAATAAACAGAGAAGTCTGAATACACAGAGCTCATATGCTAATTACAGACAGCTTGACCAGGAAGTGACAGAGCAAAGCAGCATTATTTCATTCATGCATCCTATGAAATTTTGAGATGAGATAACCCCTTTAAGATGAGCTGTAACTCAAGCTACTTAACTTTTTTTGTTGAGAATCTCTCTATGTAAACTGTACCATGTTGGACATATGCTCTACACTTGTCTGGTGTTTACGGCAGTTTATGTAGGACACATTGCTCACATGCTTTTGATGTAGTGATGGAGCGATAAGCTTCATAAGTACATGATGTAACGCTGATGAGGGTATTTTGTAACTAGTAATTCCATAGTGCTGCTCAGAGATGATTGTAACGCAAGCAGCACGTATTGACCTTGGTCTAAAGACTTCTGGGGAAAACACTATAATGTCCAGGCGGTCAGAACAGGTTGCAAGTTCAGCAGGTAACAGAATGTCACCGAGCTACTTCTGTACCTGATAAGATCGGGAGAAGAAGTAAAATAATGTTGAAGGGGACCAGTCGTCTGCACATAGAGGAACTAGACGTTCTGTCAAGTGTAGTCTTCTGCAGCCTGTCAGTCACCAAGAGCTAACAATACCCTGGGGTGTGAGGCACCCCGCAGCCAAGGGGTACATTGGGCCTCAAGTTATTGGTGGAACTACACAATACATGTCGTTGAGCTTGTTTCCAGTGTGTAAGAAGACGGCACCTCAAGTATAAAAATCCCCAAAGATTTATCTCCCTTCACTTTCTGGCATCCATATCTGCCTCTAAACTTAAAGGGGTTGTCTCACTACAAGGATTGCTTTTTATATTAAAGTCACTTTGCAATATATGTCCATTAGCAGTGTCCTACCTATTCCTAGATATCCCCTCTTGTATGAGCTGCATCAGCTCCTCAGGTCACTATAGCTACAGACCTGTTTGATCTCTCCTGATAGGCTGCCAGCGCTGGTTGCTATAGCTACAGACCTGGCTTCTACTGCAGCCTAGTAAAAGCGAGTAAACACGCCCCTGAATTCAAAGTGTAACCAAGAAAACAGGACTGAGGTAAGAGGAATCAATGTAGTGAGACAAACCCTGTAATTAACCTTAAAGGGGTTGTCTCACTACATTGATTTGTCCTGTTTTCCTGGTTTCATTTTGAATTCAGGGGCGTGTTTACGGGCTTCTACTAGGCTGCAGTAGAAGCCAGGTCTGTAGCTATAGCAACCAGTGCTGGCAGCCTATTAGGATAGATCAAACAGGTCTGTAGCTATAGCAACCTGAGGAGATGATGCAGCCCATACAACAGGGGATATCTAGGAATAGGTAGGACGCTGTTAATGGACACATATAATAAAGTGACTTGTTTTTGCAAGATCTTTAAAATAAAAAGCAATCCTTGTAGTGAGACAACGCCTTTAAATATTCTTATAGAAAAAATGGTGGATCCGGCGCTCTCTATACTGAGCTCAGTAAGGATTTACCCGCTGAAGGAACTAGGATCCAAGGCAGCCATGTCAAGGGCCACGGACATAAGAGCCCTGTATTCGCTTATGAATGTTGTGCTTCTAAAATAAGTGCACACCTTCGCCAGGTGAGCACCAGTACTCTATTTAATACTGTGTTACTTTAATTTACCACACTATTTGTGCGCCCCCTTTTTTTTTTCTTTTTCTCCTTAAATATTCTTAGTCATTCATAGCAGAGAAACATACTTATAATCCAAACCTCAGCTGCTGCAAACCTCTTTTTCTTTTAAATCT
This sequence comes from Phyllomedusa bahiana, assembly GCA_025379985.1. NCBI lineage: Eukaryota > Metazoa > Chordata > Amphibia > Anura > Hylidae > Phyllomedusa > Phyllomedusa bahiana. The sequence goes on from JAODAL010047586.1 coordinate 24,990, forward strand.
TTTTATTAAGCATTCCAGAACATACAATAAGTACATGAATCAAACAAGTTAAATTCACAGAGATACAATGGCCAACATGACATCCATCCAATTAGCAGGCCTACGAGGATACACTCCGAAATGCAATGCTTTTCTTATTTTTCCCCTTTTCCCCCAACATACAACTTAAAACATACCCCACATTACGTGAAAAGATAAAAATGAACACTATCACAATTGTCATCTGTTTAACCACGAACTCCCCCTCCCCCTGTTCTCCGAGCTTGCCTCCACCACCACCCGTTTCCCCAAAATAATCACGCGCTTCAGTCTCCCCACTCAGGAAATTTGTTTCGGGTCAACCAATCCCCCGCTCCCCTCCTTTAAAAAAGGGCAAGGAAATACGTTTTCCCCCCTTTCCCCCCCTGAAAGATTTCCCCAAAAACTAAATTTGCCAAATTTTTACTCACAACAAACCCCCCCTCCCCATTGGTGGCTCACCCAGCAGTATCTGTGTCTGGAACCACAACGTTTACAAACCGCTTTTTTAAGGAAAGGATTCTTCACTTCTCTAATGGTGTGAAATCCATAGCAAAGATCACTTTTTAAAAAATTGGGTTTTTTCCCCAAATTCATTGCAAAAGTATGCAACCAGAGTGGTTGAAATAGGGCTTTTTCATTGGATCTTCACTGTCCCGTAGAACCCCGCAGAAGAAACAGCCAGAACCGGGGTAAAAAAGGGGGGCCTGAGCCCCGACTTGTGGTTTGGGCCCACACGCCCCGTATGTATTTACCGCAGGAAAAAACACCCCCCTCCCGGGTAAAAGGGGGGTGCCCAAAACCCAACCTTTTGGGTATTTGGGGTCCCACCCCGCCCCAAGTTATATACCTGCAGAAAAAACCGCCCCCGTCCCGGGTAAAGGGTGGTGCCTTTAGCCGACTTTTGGTATTGGCTACTAATGCCCCGTAGTATGAACCCGAAAAGAAAACCAGACCAGGGGGGAAAAAGGGGCTGCCTGGCCAGGAAATTTTGGTAATTTGGGGCCCATTTCCCCCCTGTATGTATGTTTTGCAGAAAAACAGCCCGACCAGGGGAAAGGGGGTTTCCTGGCCAGACTTGTGGTATTGGACTTCACTGCCCTTTTTTTTTAAAGTATGAAACCGGGAGAAAAAAGCCAGACCAGGGTAAAGGTGGTGCCTGAGCCAGAATTGTGGGATTAGCTCTAAAAATGCCCTGTAAAGTATGAAAATGCCGAGGAACAGACCAGGGGAAAAGGGGGTGGGTGAGCCAAATTGTGGGATTGGCTCTACACTGCCCTTTTATTATGACCCAGAAGAAAAGCCCGGGCCCGGGTTAAAAAGGGGGTGCCTGAGCCAAGGGCTTTGGGGGTATTTGGCTCTACCTGCCCTGTAAAATGACCTGCAGAAGAACAGCCCGAACCCGGGGAAAAAGGGGGTGCCTGAGCCAGCTTGTGGGATTGGCCCCTCATGCCCCGTATGTATGACCTCCCGAAGAACAGCCAGACCCGGGGTAAAGGTGCTGCCTGGCCCGACTTGTGGTATTGGCTCTATACTCCCCGTATTTTTTGATCTGAAAAAAAGGGGGAAAAGCCGACCAGGGTAAAGGTGGTGCCTAGCCAGGGCTTGTGGTTTTTGGTCAAAACTGCCCCGTATGTTTGGGCCTGGAAAGAACAGACAACCAAAAGGGAAAAAATGGTGCCGGGCCAGGGTTTTTGGTATTGCCCCTTTTCCAAGCCCTGTATTATGACCCGCAGAAGAAAAGCCAGGGCCAGGGCAATGTGGTGCCTGAGTCCGACTTGTGGTATTGGCTCTTCCTGGCCCCGTATGTTTTGGGCCTGCAAAAAGAAAAAGGGCCCGACCAGGGGAAAGGTGGTTTCCCGAGACCCGAATTGTGGGATTGGCTCTACCTGCCCTTTTATGTATGACCCGCAAAGAACAAAACCCGGGTAAAGGTGGGCTGAGCCCGACTTGTGTCTTTTGGGCCCCACACTGCCCTGTATGTATGCCCCGAGTAAGCACCAGACCAGGGTAAAGGGTGGTGCCTGGCCAGATTGTGGTATTTGGGTCTACACTGCCCGTATGTATGTCCTGCAGAAGGGAAAACCTACCCGGGTAAAGGGGGTGCCTGAGCCCGACTTGTGGTATTGGTCTACACCTCCCTGTATGAGACTGCGAAAAACGCCCGACCCGGTAAAGGTGGGCCCGAGCCGACTTGTGGTATTGGTTACACTGCCCGTATTATGACCTGAGAAGAACAGCCGACCAGGTAAAGGTGGTGCCTGAGCCCGACTTGTGGGGATTGGTTACATGCCCCGATGTTGACCTGCAGAAGAACAACCGACCAGGGTAAAGGTGGTGTGGCCCGACTTGTGGATTGGCTCTACACTGCCCCGTTGTTGCCTGAGAAGAACAGGTTCATAGATTCTGACGCATTTTAAAGCTATTTAGAACTGGCCTGTTAGCACCTTGATTCATACATGTCGCCCCAAAATGATTTGGCGGTGTGGATGTGACGCAGCCAAGAACCGATGCGGCACCCTGCACCAGGGATTTTTTTTAAAAAGTTTTTAGCAGCCACATAGATTTGCAGGTCAACACCAGCACAACCATCAATATTCATCAGGGTTCACTGATTGTTAATGGTCACGCAGTCTCGACAGTGATGGCCTGCAAATCTAGGTAGCCACTTATTAAACTAATTAAAGGTCCCTGGTACTGGGTGCTATATATATGTCATGGTCGCGCAGTGGCTACGCCAAAACCACTGTGGGTATTCCATCCTTCACTATCAGATTGGGGTCCCTGTGGCCCACCAGAGAAGTTGATTCTTGGGCCACCCATGGAGTTATTCTTTTGGGCCCCCCAGGGGAAATGATTTTTTTGGGGCCACCAGTGAACTGATCTTTGGGGGCCCCCCCCGTGGAGTTGATTCTTGTAGCCCACCAGGGATTATCTTGAGGCCCCCCCCCGGGGTTCATTTTTGAGGCCCACCAGTGGATTTTATTCTTGAGGCCCACCATGGAGTTCATTTTGGGCCCACCAGTGGAGTTCATTCTTGTTGCCCACCCAGGGAGTTGTTTTGGGGGCCCCCCTTGGAGTTTTCTGGGGCCCAAAGTGGTTTCTATTGGGGCCCCGTTCATGACTGACAAACTCTTACATCTCCTCTTGCTTCCGCCCTTTTCTTTCTTTGACTTTCTTTCTGAAAAGCAGTCCCAAGCCTTCTATGTCCAGGGATCCACCACCCTTGCTCCGCTGTGGGCCAGGCCAAATTCTTCCCTAAATGCAATTTTTAAAGGATTCTTGTTCCCAAACTTTTTTCCTTACTAACCCTCTAGAAAATCCCTCATCAGTCTTTGTGAACATTTTGTTTATATCAATTACAGATTCATTTATTGAAAGTGGAGAGGCTGCTGCTGCTAGATGGTGCTCTCCCCATTTTTGGTAGACCTCTGGGCCATATTTTCCATTGGGTATATTGGGCAGTTGCCTGGAGGCCCCGCCAGCTTAGGGGCTCCAGGTGGTGAATATATGTCCCGGGAACCCAAGTAAAGAGTGGATCTCTGGGTCGGGCCCTTTTGCTGTTCAAAGGATGTGCCAAATTTTAAATAACCGGGGTGGGCAGGGCTCTGTCTTTTAGTTTTGAAAATGCAAGCTGGTGGCCTTGGTTTGAGCTGGGTCTAGTGTAAATGTCAGTATTTGGGGGGTTTTACGTTATATGCTCGGGGGCCTATAATGCTTATAAGGTGGCTTTGGTAGACCTCATGGGCCCTTTTTTTAATTTTAAAATTTTTTAAAATATAAAACCGCCTTTTTTAAAATTGTAAGCAACCTTAGTTCCGGGTCTCATTTGGGATCTTCCCGGGGATTCCCATGTCAAAAAATTTAATAACAAAGGTGGGGCCTATATTAGGAAAATTATTCTTCTTTATTCCAAAAACGAAAAATTTCATACAATCAATAAAAGCTCCATTGTATCAGTCAAAAGACTAGTAGACGTAGGTTGCATAACAGGTAAATACCTTAGTAGCGCTTCACCTTTTTTTTAGGACAGGGTACGGGGCAACGGGCCGGGTAACGCGCTGATCAACGTTTTCAAGGGTTTAACCCCCTTTCTCTGTTTGGTATTGGGCGGATTTCATACAACCTGTAGAATACAGATAAACATTATATTTACGGGAAAATTTAACCTGCAAAAATAAACCTCCCCCAAAAATGGGGCAAGTAATTTTTTTTTCACTTTTGCCCATTAGAAATTTTTGGGGGGTTTTTCATATATTTAGGTAATTTTTAATAACACCCCTGGAAAGACTTTGCCCCCAAAAAAAGTCCTATTTTGCTATGAGGTGGAAAAATAAAAACATTATGGGTTTTGGAAAGGGGGGGAAAAAAAATGAAGAGAAATTTTTTTTTTTTTTTGTTAAGGGGGAAAAGGGAGTGCTTTGAACCCCCAATGCTACCTCCCAAAATTTTAGAGATTGCAAAGGGGACTCAGGCCCCGCCCCCAACCCTACCCAAAAAAAATTAATCACACCAGGCACGCCCCCTACCACGCCAAAACATCATCCCCGTTTTTTGGGGCAGCCAAAGAGGGGACATTTTGTTAAAAGTATAGAAGATCCTTTTTTTGAATGCATAATATATGCTGGGAATATTTTTGTTAAAATATTTTTATAAAAATCATGGATTTAGACATTTTCGGGGTTTAATTGCTTCCAAAGACTAAATATTTTTTTCTAATATACAATTAAAGCAATTAGTCGTTTATTTTCCAAAAGAAAAAA
>JAODAL010047587.1:0-29768 GCA_025379985.1 Phyllomedusa bahiana
CTGTGTGTGGACGGTCTCCAAGCAGAATTAATTTCAACACGGCCTGGTGTCTCTGGGCAGTGATGCCACCAGAGGTCCTTGGGGGGAAAGGAAGCCCTGCACATCCCTGTGGTTTTGAAAGTCGTGCGCCGAGCCTGAGAGCCCACCAGTCACCCCAGAGACATCCAACCCAGCTAACCAGTGAGCTGTCACAGAGATTATTGCGGCCTTGGCCGTGTGCTTACTAGTCCATGTGTCGTGGTGAGATGGACTTTTCGGACACAGATGCAGACAACTCGCTTGAATTTTTAGATTGCACTTGGCTGGCCATGGGCGAGGGACGGACTTTTCGGGCAAAGAAATGCCTGCTCGGCATTGGTATTGGGGGCAGGCGAGGGCCATACGTGGCGGAACCCATCTGTGTCCACCAGACGGAAAGGCACATTTTCCAGGCCAAAAGCCTGGCAATGCCGACATTCAGGCTTTTGGCTTTGGGATGGTTTGGGTTAATTGTTCTTTGCTCCAAACCTGGAAGAGCAGTAGGCTGGGCTGCTAGACTGGTCGCTGTACGGCGTTGCAGGGTCGTCAAACTGGCGGAAGAGAGAAGGGGTAGGAGGGGTTCTCTGGTGGTACTGGTGGTTCCTCGGGCGGTCGGAGGGAGGTGAAGTGGAGGCTGATCCCTGATCATGACTCTGAGAAGACAATGGGCAGCGGCAGAGAACGCTTGGTGGTGGCGGAAGGGAGGAGGAGCGCGGAGACCAGAGGGTGTGACGAACAATGTGGAGGCCGGGGCGTCAGTCTGGCTTTTTTGGCCAAGTGTTCCCTCCATTTCAACTCATGCATTCGCGTGCATTGATAGACATGTTGGTGGTGGTTTAACACTTAAGGTTTCTGCCTCAACTTATTGCGTTTATTACGGCAAAGGGGCTATGACATCGCTGGGTGAATCAGAGCTTGGTCAATGAAGGCCAGGCTTGAGAGGTCACTGGGACCTTTTTGACGGCGATAAGGAGGCGGGGGTTTTTGCGCTGACAGGGGCTGGCGGAAAGGACTCATATCAGTGGACTTCTGCGACCGCCTCTCCCTTTTTGTGGGCTGGGACCCGTATTGACACTACCCCATCGTCTTCCTCTCGTCCCACTGATGAAGCGCTCGCAAGCAAATTCTGTGGAAAAGACCTGGATGGATCCGCCGATGTCGTCATCATCATCATCATCATCAACACAGATGACTTCGTTCCTGACTTTCTGCATCCAGAAGCTGCGGGCTTCAAGCAAGGGGCACTGCAAGGCGTGCCGACCGCCCGGGATTTTTTGGCGATTGACCGGCTTCCTTCACCTCCTCTGTTGGCATCAGTAACTGGGCGTCAGAGCAGACTAAAGCATCCTCTTGATCTTTTAACATGCCTTCTGACCCCAACCGCATTTTGTCATCAAAGAGGTCCGCAGACAATGGATTATCCACAGTGGTTGGGTACACGTGTTGACATTTGGGCTGCTTCCATGTTGGACGGTGCTGATGATGCTGATGACGACATTTGTGGTCGTGACTGCCGAGACGAGGAGGTAAGACTGCTAGTGCAGGTCTGCATTTAACATGAAGGACAGATTGGCGACGGATGTTCGTTACTTAGATTCACAGGGCCCTGACCAGCGATGAAGGCCTGAGGTCCTGGCACACTGACGATCCGCTGGCTATTGAGTGCTTGTGCCAGCACTGGAAGAGCACCTTCTCTAGTACCTCTACCTCATGAGCTACCCCCCCTCTTTGGCTCGTTACCACTGCATTTTTGCTCCATATTCAGAAATATAAAAATTTGAGAAGGTATGGAATGTTTTGAAAGTCTCTTATTAAATGTATGTAAATCACAGATTCTCAAATCCCTCTAATCAAACCAAATTGCTGTATTTAAATTTAACTGCATGGTGTCTATCAAACAAATCTGGACTGGCAAAAGTCCCAAAAAAAATCACGTATCTGTTATGTTTTGGTATAATAAACAGTATTTTTTGCACCTTTCAATTCACCTGTGGTGAATAAAGAATTGCTGTTTTAAAGATTTTACGTGGGGAGCTGCTTTCAGCTGAACAATGCTGAGTGTGCCAAAAGTCAAACAACACGTAAACTGTTATGTTTTCGTTATGATAACCGGTATTTTTTGCACCTTTTCAATTCACTGTGGGTGAATAAAGATTTGCTGTTTTAAGATTTTACGTGGATGCATGCGTCAATGAAACAATGCTGGGTGTGCAAAAGTCAAAAAACACGTAAACTGTTATGTTTTCGTATGGAATAATGGTATTTTTGCACCTTTCAATTCACCTGTGGTGAATATAGAATTGCTGTTTTAAGATTTAGTGGATTGCTGCGTCAATGAAACAATGCTGGGTGCGCAAAAGTCAAAAACCACGTAACTGTTATGTTTTGTATGTGATACCCGGTATTTTTGGCAACAAACAACCTGTGGCTGACTACAAGATTGCTGGATTGTAATTTAACTGCATGGTGGATATATCAACCAGTCACAGGTGTTGTAATGGGTTAAAAATTAAAATGAAACACATATCTGAATGTATACTGATAAATAAAAGTGGAGTTTTGCACCTAACAAAGAGACCTGCAGTTTACTAGAAATTATGTGTATCAATATAAGTTTAGGCTTGCCCAATATCAGGAAAATTTCAATAGCTAAACTGTTAATAATAAGATAATTCCACTACATGTCTACACTAAGTCTTGGTGTCACTTTATCCAGTGTTATTATAGAAGAGCTTGTCTGTGGTCGCCCGCGGGCCCCCCCCCCCCCTGCTCCCCCCGCCGTGAATTTACAGCGGTAGGTGCTCATTTAAAATTCTGCTACCTAATACATTAGAATCTCCAATCTCTAATATAACTAAATTGAAGGATCATCACGCTAATAGTAGAGGTTTCTCGTGCAGAAATAGACTAATTTCGCTGAGCTTTTGGCCACAGTGCAGGCGCAGGTCTATTACTATGAGACGCTTGAGAGACCCCCCCCCAACTGAGGCTTGAAACAGGAAACGCTGTTCTATGTAAAAAATGAGGGGGTCATGTGATTTTTCCAGCCAATGCAAACTTTACAAATCCCGTCATGACGTCGCTAACACATCTCACCTGCTCTATCTGTAATCTGATTTGCTGGCGCCAAAATTACAGGGAAGCGCCGAAAAAGGCGCGATCTTAATAGATGAAGCTCAGATTTTAACCTTAATTTATCAGCCTGATCTGGGAAATTTTCGATCACCATAAAAACCTTGCGATTTCAACTTTGTCGATAAAAAGTCGCTCAATATAACTTATAACCAAGGAAACATTTCCTTTCTTATCCCTACATTCAGTCTCAGGACCACCCGTTCTTTTGATATCTCTTCAGCTGGGTTCTTTTTACCAAAGCTAATGCAGCATCTAAAAGTTGACTATCGCAAGCCCTCCTTGTTGTCTTCACAGCTAAAGCTCACAATTGGTTGAGGTCTACCCTCCCTGGTGAAAACCACTCATGTTCATTATTTTTTAACCTTCTCTTACATGGTCTTTCTATCTTTCTCTACATGCTTTCTTTTTTTTTCTTCCTCTCCACATAGTCCTGCAGACTGACTGAAGCCCTTATAAGGGCGTTTTTTTTACCCCTCATAAACTTAGGAACCCTAATCATATTAACCTAATTAAAAACACAGTTCTAGGTACTCTCTTCGAGCTTACCGGTTAGCTGGGAGTCCCTTCTGCTAGAATTTCTCCCTACTCTGCAATTGGCGCTGTCCTGAACTAGCTAGAGTCTTGTTAGTCTGCAAATGGTCAACATATCCTCTGTGTATCCCAAATCTCGCTAGGAACTTCCTTTAGTCTGCAACCAGCAACATGTGCTTTCAGTTTTAGCAGAATTTCATAGTCTGCAACTGACAGCATCAAGCCTAATTAGGTAGGATTTCCAATTAAAACCCCGTGTGTCAGTCCTTGTCCGCAGGATCTACAACACAGACAGTAGTCAGGGCAGGCTCGGCAGGCTGTGATCGGTTCTTGAGACCAATACAGCAGAGAACGCTCTGACGCCGACTGAAAAACCCGGGCTGACCGGACAAACACCCGACCCAACCTGGTACCGTCCCAATACACAGGCAAGCTACAGATTTCATAAGAAACCCAGTAGACTTACCGTGTTTTAAAGTGGAGGTGTGGATCAGTCTCACGTTTGGACAGTCCGAGGTAAGTCCAGGTGGTCACCGTTTCAGTCCCATGGAAATGCGTCCCGACCCGTCTCTGGTACTGCCCCACTTATGGGCGCCAAATGTTGGGGTTAGGGGGCTACTCTGCTTGGACTACTGCTGTCCAAATTGAAATGATTGCCGCGATGAATAAATGACATCAGACACAGAGCTGATATGAGTTCCTCCTAGTGTGAAGCAGACCCAGAAGAGAGAGACTTTATTACAATTACATTGGTTTTTTACAAACTGGCTTCAGGGCTGTGGCTAAGTTCCTTTGTTTCTTGCAGTCTTCAGGGAATGTGGCATTGTTGCTTGGTATCTCCAGTGATGGTCATGGGTTTCCACCCAGGTCCATGCTGGCACTGGTGGGGAGTGGTTCAGGAAGCAGGCCGCCACTCGGAATATCTCTGCTGTTCAGCTAAGCTTATATGTGTAATAATGTTTTTGCACCACAAACTTCATTACAAAAGCATTAGAAAAATATATGTTTCCCTTAACACAATTACTCGCAAAAGTACGTCATGCAAATACGTTGTGTCATCACCCCTAACCCTTTCCTGCTGCATTGATTTTTGTCTCCTACAAAAAGACATAACTTCTTTTTGATTTTTTCATCTAGATATACCTATGAATGGGTTGTTTTTTTGCAGGAAAAGATGTACTTTTTAATAGCACCATTAACTGTACTATATAATCTACTGTGAAACTAAAGAAAAATTCTTTATGGAATAAAATGTGGAAAAAAAAAACTATTGCAGCATTTTTTGTGGTTTAATTTTTATGGAACCCACTGCTTGGTATAAATGATGGGGTATTTGTGTTTTGCAGATCGATAGGATTCCACTGATGCTAGATTTAATCATTATGTTTCACTAATTTAAAAACAGTAAACGAAAAAAAGACACGACAGAATGGTGCACCCTCGTGTATTAATGTAACACTGCTAGAGTGGTAGCTAGGCAAGTGTGAGTGCGCGCACCTGGTATTGTTGTGCATTAGGCACAACACTCTGTACAGCAGCTGGTTGGTATGCACAAGCAGTCTGGAAGAATGCAGCTAGTCCCTGGCGTTAGTCCAGGTCTGTGATCCACAAGGTCCAGGATAGAATGGATAAAGCAAAACTAACCTAGTTCTTTGTAGTGTTTTTGCCCACTTGTCTCATGGAACTTCCTTCCTGGACTCACGTGTCTCACTTCCTTTTTGGTCTTATGTAGGATTCGTAGTTGTAGTCTCCTGTAGTCTTGGACACATTTTCGATACCAGGATTTCTTCACACGTAATAAAGTCTGATGAAGTGTAACTTCTATTTTACCAATAAACACATGACTTTTTTAGTTTATTTGCGGAGTTATTTGCACTTTAATGTCCCCGGCTATTCTTCAACTATAGCCAAACTGATAATTGTGCTTTAAGTAATTTTAAAAACTATAATATTAGATAAAATATTTTTTTTTTTTTATTTATTTAATTTTTTTTTAATTTGCATTGTGACTCCAATTTATGCAAAAAAAATAACTTTTGTAATTTTACATCTATAGACTTAACAGGATATGCCAGTATACAAAACTTGACTCCTATTGAAAGTTTAAGGGTGCAAAAATCTTAAATATATAGTAAGTAAAAATTTTCACTAGTCTTGACATAATCTCTTACTAAATACTGGCTCAAATGTGATGTTTACAGCTTGTTGCCAAGGGATATGGCCTGCAGTTTAGTTACAGCTTTAATCCCTTAAACCAAACACATAAAAAGTACTAATATTCGTAAGAAAACACGTACCGGCTCTCCAAAACTGAGGACGCATGGAGTTGCAAGGACCGCAATGGTGATAGTTGAAGAGACAAAATGTTATCTGTCCAGCGTCCTAAAAAGCCATAATATTTATTGAAGTCTGAGACACAAATACATAGATCCAACAAACACTAGTACGCCAACACATTTCAGGCCAAACAGGCCCTTCCTAATGGCATGAGGACATACAACTTTTTGTCTCAAAAAGTACACTGACCAGCACATTTTGTTTCAGTTTTTGCCTTCTTGCATTTCAACAGTCATAACTGTTTTATTTTTTCAATGACACGGTTGTATGAAGCCTCGTTTTATTTTGGACAAGTTGTGGTTTTTTTTGGAGGGGGGGAATAGATTAAGTTCACTTATAAATGATTGCAGAATTTTTTTTTAAATAAAAATAAAAAAATTAAATTCTTTTTTATATCATTCACATTTCACAATGAATAACTTATTAGATTAATTCTACAGGTTTTTACGGTCGTGTGAATACCTTATATTTATAGGTTTTTTTTGTGTGTGTAATGCATGCACAATTATTTTTTTATGAAATATTTTTATTTTATTATTTTTTTTCTTCGCTTATGTTTTTTACATTTTTTTTTATTAAATTCCCATGAAGGGGGATAACTGTTTTAACCTTTTTTTGTTTTACATTTAGTAATGTATTAGCATGTTTATATTTGCTAATACATTACAGTCTGGGTAAATTTTGCCCACAGGCAGCTTCAGTTTTGCTCTGATCCCTGGTTTGTTACACAAACAGCCCTGGGGCTGTTCTAGGTTCCCAGGGCTGAGTGTGCAGCCGTTCCCTGGGCTCTGTTGGGTCACTGGAGTGGAGGTTTTCTCCGCTTCTTGGCGCTTGCATTGACTGTGCTGGGAACAGAGCTGTGAAGTACAGCTCTGTTCTCAGTGCAGCTGCGGCACAAAGAGCCACAAAATGGCGGACGGTCATTATCCCCTTAACGACCGCCCACTGACTTTTGGCGTCAGCTGGTGCGGGTCGTTCGTCTACAGCGACGTCTTTTGGCATCGCTAACAACTTCCCGGGGTTTTGTGGGGCGCCCGCTCCGTAACTACCCTGGGATCGGGGCTGTACTACACAGCCCTGATCACAGAGCATCTCCTACGAGCACCAAGCAGCGGGGGATACCTCTGCAACCCGATGCTTTAACCCTTTGATTGCGGCGGTGCATTACCGCAGTGCAATCAAAGGGTTTCCCTGATCTGTTGGGTGATCGGAACACCCGGTGACCCGACAGAGCTCGGGGAACGGCTGCACAGTCAGCCCTGGGGACCTAGAGTGGCCCCAGAGCTTTCTGTGTATGAAGCCAGAGACCAGGACACACTGTGTGCTGTCCAGATCACTGCCTGTGGCAACTGACACAGATTATAATGCATTAGCATATATGAGTACGCTAATACATTACTAAGTGTTAAAAAAAAAATAAAAATAGAACAGTTCTCTCTTCATGGGATTAAACAAAAGAATGTAAAAAAAAACATAAAAAGTGTAAGAAAAAAAAAAAAATAATAAATAATAATAAAATAAAAATAAATATTTAATAAAAAATTATTTTGCATAAATTACACACACAAGAAAACCTACACATATTAGGTATCCACATGACCGTAATAACCTGTAGAATTAATCTAACAAGTTATTACTTGTGAAATATGAACGGTGTAAAAAAAATGTAAAAAAACAAAAACATTTTTTTTTTAAATTTAAAAAAATTCCCGCAAAATTTTTTATAATTTAACTTAAATCTTTCCCCATAAAGTACAACTTTCTTGAATAAAAGAGGCCTCATTCCAACTGCGTCATTGAAAAAATAAAAAATTACAAAATGTTGAAACGCAAGGAGGCAAAAACTAAAAAAACGTTCTGATCATTAACTACTTTTCAGGCCTGGGAGTTAAGGGGTTAAGGGGTTGTAGACAGGCATTCTCAGTTCCAGCACTAGGAAGTTGAGCGTTGTGTGTATGCAACAGCAGGGGATGGTAGAACTAATATGAGAGACTCAGCAATGAGTGAGAACAATATGAGATATGCAAGAGGATGGAGACTTGCTCTTGAGCAGCCAGGAGTGTACAGCCTGGAATAAATGTCTGCAATTCATGTAGTTTGCTCTTGACATGAGGTACTGCTGAAGCCAAGCCCACTCTTGCTGCGATCGAGAAGGACAAAATAAGGAGGGAACAGTGACCAAATAAAGTCCCGCTATACATGTTTTGGATGTAGGACTAGTGTTAGGGTGGCACAGGACATATACCGGTCAGTTTATCCGACCGCTATTTGTACTGTTTTCGGGCCATGCACACGACTGCATGGGGGGGTGAGGGCGGCTTTTGTCCGCGATTAGCAGAGAAAATCGTAGCACTTGACATGTACATATTCCGCCCGAAAACCGGACAAAAGAAGGAACATGTTCTTTGTTTTATGGAAGAGTAACAAGAAAAAAATTAAAAATAATAATAATTAATAATAGACAGGATGTTATTTTACAATATTCCAATATTTTTCCAATATATTTTGTTTCCATCTATGTATATTTTTCTATGTCTTATACAATGATATGTAAGTTCGCACATTCATTGATTAGTCACCATATGTGTTAATTAACCAACGTTACTCTATAGGTGTGCTTACGTCTCCTTTCCTTTATGCTACGACTAAAGGCCAGCACACTTCACGGCCTGAAAAAGCGTAAGATTGTTTTTACTCCTTGGATGTACATTTTAAACTTTTCCGAATAAAAGTGGATTTTATTCATACTCTACTTCAGCTGGACATCGTTTTTCTTTAAAGAAGAAACCCCTTTTAAAAAAGCCATAAAAATTCCCTTTTTATAGATTGCAAAAAGCTTTGTAGGGGGACAGGGGAAGCTGGGAAGGGGGCTCTGGTCGATAAAAAACAAAATTAACTTTTTGCCCCAAATGCCAAACCCCATCTGTGGGGGAAAAAGGCAATCCCACTTTTCCTGCAAAATCGTGCTCCAAAAGCCAAAAAACTTTCCCTTCTAAATCCCGAAAAAGTGGCCAGCCGCACTTAATGAACACATTTAAGTTATTGCTGTACTTGGGAGAAATTAAGAAACAAATTTTGGGGTGCTCTTTCCCCAGCATTGTTTGAAAACTTAAATATGCAATTTTTTATTTTTATGATCAAACCCAACTCAAAAAAAAAGAAAATATATGAAACTCTGGGGTTTGGGAAAATGCACACTGCACCCTTAAAAAAAATTTCCCTTTAAGGGGGTTAGTTTCCCAACATGGAGATTTTTAGAGGTTTTTTTCAAAAGTTTTAGTACATAAGGTTCCCCAAACCCTAAAAGGGGGCCTAAAAATATATTATTAAAAAGGGGCCAAAACAGAGGTTATTTTTCAATTCAACCCGGGGTTGAGTCAAATAACACGCAAAGGGGGGCATGTTGAACAGGTCCCCCCAGAAGTTGGCGTATTTTCAGCCCAAATCAGGCCCAGCGCGTTCCCAAACATTTTAAAAAGCCTCCTGTAAGCCAATTCGGGGCGTTTTAAGCGCCCCTCGGAACTTTATTGGCAGTTTTTGCTTAGAATGAACCTGTTTAAAACCCAGGGCTTCCGAGGCTAAATTGTATTTAGGGCGAGAAGAAGAAATCCTCCCCCCTCCATAAATAATGTGATCTTTGCATCCCCCCTAAACCAAATCTAAAATATACAAAAGCTTTAACCAATGGAGTATAAACTCAAATAATAGTCTACATTTTACCAAAATAACCTGTACAAAAAAACCCCAAACCCCAAGCCCCACTAAGACCAATATCACCAGACACAGTGACCGAATAAACAAACGTCCAACTGAGTATAAACCATTATACAACAACCAATTTACCAGCAAAAGTGCCATACAGGGGGGATACAGTGTACCGGTCTGCAGACATATAAATGATTACATTTTAAATTTTTATTAGTGACTCACAGGGGCGTCCCCTGAGAGTTGGTTTCCCTTTTTCTTTCCCCTTCCCATCGTCCCAGACGCCCTGCGACTACTCCCCACTTTTAAAAGTAAACTTTACAAAAAAAATCTTTGACTCCTCCTTTTTCAGCACTTCTTACCCTTCCCATCTTATCAAACTCCCCTCTTGCACCCCTGTTTGAGTAGCCTCTGTACCAGGTAGTAGCCCTGAGCCAGGTAGTGCCCCCCCATACCGGTGATGCCCCCCGTAGCCAGTAGAATTCCCCCCTTGTAGCCGTGATGCCCCCATTAGCCAGAGGCCCCCTTTGCCGGGAGCCCCCTGAGCCGTAGATGCCCCTGTAAGCCCGTATTGCCCCCCTTTTACCAATAGATGCCCCCCTTGTAGCCAGTAGATCCCCCCTTTTAGCCGTGTGCCCCCGTACCAGTAGATGCCCCCCTTGTTAGCCTAGATACCCCTTGTAGCCATGGGTTTAAGTTGCCCCCCTGTAGCCCGTGATACCCTTGTAGCCCGAGATGCCCCTGCCGTGATGCCCCCTTGTAGCCAGTAATGCCCCCTGTACCCGTGGGCCCTCCTTGTAGCCAGTAGATGCCCCCTTGTAGCCAGAAGTTCCCCCCTTTTACCAGTAATGCCCCTTTAGCCAGTTTTTGCCCCCTTGTTTGCCCCAAAAGATGCCCCCCTTGTAGCCCAAAGATGCCCCCCTGAGCCATAGGGGACCCTGTAATAGTAGATCCCCCTTTGCTAATTAAAAAAAAAAAAAATACTCCCTTTTCTGGCGTCCCGTCCCGGGGCGCTGAGCGGTAAGTGGGGTGGTCACCCCCGCCCTTTGCTGTCACGCAGCTCCCAGGGGTTACTCGGCCGGCAGACTGCTGACCGAGGAGACCCAGCGTCCCCGGGGCGGGGAAAGCCGCGCCCCTGCGACGCTGATTAAAAACGGAGAGAAGGCAGGACATAATGATCTGTCCTGCTCCTCCCTGTAAACCCGGGTATGATTGCCCGACTGTTATAAAAAAAAGCCGCCAGAGTAAGGGGGTATCCCCGGGTGGCGAGGCGGCGGTCGGGCCCCCCTCGGGAGCGGAGCCCCTGCACCCCTCGCCCCCCTGTGGGAAAAGGCCCTGTTTATGACAGTTTATGGCGGTTCATAATTTAGGCGCATTTTATACTATTATTTTCACTGAAATTTGGTGTTTTAAAAATCGCCCCAAGTCTACATAATGTATATTTCTAAAATCACCAGAAAAGGAAAATCAATATTGGCTGCATTATTTTTTTAACATTACTATTTTCCCGGAAAAAAAAAAACTATTAAAATTTTAAATTGAAAAAAAAAAAAATTAAAATTTTACCTTACTTTTTTTTTAATTCCTGTGAAACACCAAAAGATTTTAAAAAAACTTCCTAATTGCTGTTTTGAATACTGTGAGGGTGTGTTTTTAAAGGTGTTAAAAAATGGGGTTTTCAACCTCTCTTAAACTGAATGGTCTACAAACAAACAAAAAAAAACGGTTTTAACTTTTTTTGAAAATTTTGGAA
The DNA here is from genome assembly GCA_025379985.1 of Phyllomedusa bahiana. NCBI lineage: Eukaryota > Metazoa > Chordata > Amphibia > Anura > Hylidae > Phyllomedusa > Phyllomedusa bahiana. The sequence continues at coordinate 11,480 of JAODAL010047587.1, forward strand.
AAATCACTTCCAAATTTGACCCTCCTATTTTTCCAAAAATAATTAAAGGCATTTAAAAAAGTGATGGCTCATAAAGCAGCGTATAGTAAATACTAGTTATAAACTATTTTGTTTGGTATGATTACCTGTTTTACACACAAAATTACATAGAAAATATACAATTTTTAAAATGGCAAGTTTATCCACATATTTGTTATTTTATTATATATATAAACAAAGACTTCAGCAAAAATATTTATTGCTAACTTAAGCTACAATGGGACAGAAAAAAACATTACAAAAATTACATGTATAGGTAAAAGAATTGAAAGGTTATTCCCACATAATGTTATACCTAATATTTCAATAATGGGGCTCTGTCATAAAGGTCACAACTGCTATGTTGGTAAGGAGTTAAATACTAGGTCTAGAGACTTGCTTTAAAGAAGACACATAATCATAAAAAACCTTAGTCTCAAAACAACAATTTGACTACTAAGGAAGAGTGTTGTGAAGGGCTCTGAAAACAGGGTCCAGAAAGGAAAGGGTCTACAGCAACCCCAATGGCTGCCTCTAAGTTGTATAGGGCTTTGGTACAGGTAAGGAGGCATCACATTGGCTGACTTTAGCATATTATGGATTAAACAAATATATTATAGGGGATTTACTCAGACATAGAACCAACAGGGGCAGTCACATATCCAGCTCAATTTTAATTTATTTATTTACTTTTATTGTTTTTGGTGAGTTTCCTTCTCTTGTTAGGTCAAAAGATATCAATTACCATTTTTCAATGACAGAATTATGAATACTATTTCCAAGTAAAATCCAGTACTTCATTCCGTTTGGCTAAATTAAGTACTTCCCCTTTAAGGTGATAGAATGTATGATTATTGACCTCACAATCATCGCCGTGGTGCTGAGCTGTAGGTTCAGTGACGGCGATCGGAGAGAGAGCACCTGCTTTAGCGATCTCAGAGATTTTGACATTTTTTGCTTTTTATTAAGCTATTTTTGCTTTATTTTTCATTTATTTTCGGTTTGATAAGACATCACCATGTCAGGTCAGTCCAAAATGCTAGGAATATAATGTGTAATTATCACTAGTTATAGCTACAATATACAGTATATTTCAATTACTATGTAGCTGCCAAACTAAATGTACCTGGCTAGAAAACCCTGTTGGGCTCTCCTCTTATGCTCATGCCTAGAGAGAGTGAGAAAAATAACAAAAAAAAAACCACAGCTAATCCTGTTTCGGCCCAACTTTTGATGGCCATGATCCCCTTTTACTTACTGTCCTGTAATCCCATGTCTCACAATGGCTCTATCACATTAAAGGGGATATATTAAAAAAAAAGGAGCTGAAGAACATCCTCCAGCAACATACAAAGAGGAGATCGGGGAACGTGCAATGTTCTATCAAATTGGGACATCAATGGAGTTAAATTTTTCTTAATAAGCACAAAATCCTGAGAAAGGTTTTCAATGTTCCTTTCAAAATGTCCTATACTTTTTTAATATGCCACCCCCTCCTAAAAAGTGAGAAAAACAGTTTTAGACACAGACAGTTTTCATACATGTGGCCCATAGTTTAGATAGAAATCAAACGTTTGTGTGAAGTTTGAAGGATCTCCCCATGGTTGAGGTGGCTCTTTCTAGTTCTTCTATGTCTGTTATCTAAAAATATCTTGGTCCACTGAGAAATTCAGGTCCCTATGAAAAATTTGGGCGGCTAGGATGAGAACATTTTTCTAGTGTCAATCAAATCAAATAAAAATTAAACTCTTTCCCGGGTGGAGTCAAAAGGTTTAATGAAGAATGTTTAATTTACTGGTTTTCCAGAGCCTCAAACCAAAGTTCCCCGTCTAACCTTCAATAACAATGACGTCCTGGTGACCCTTTGCTCGGGTCGGTCTCGACTGTCTTTATAATGCACATGCTTTCAGCTAGCCGTGAGGGGTCATGCACGGGATTAGTATAGAGGATTACATGGTAGAGATTAGATACACTTTATCAAGCATTGTCACCAGGATAAAGATATAACAGTGGATACTTTCAGATGAATAATTCATAGTCATTTAACACAAGTTAATATGGGGTTTGAAAAAGAAAACAACAATAAATGCTGACATTTTTCCTGCAATTTTCCCCAAGAAGGCTTTTTTTACATAAATCTAAAGTGAGATATTAAAGGAGTTGCCCACGACAGTATTTTTTAATTATTAGCCTGCTACTAAACTAAAAAAACTTAAACTCACCTTTCCCCTCTATTACAGCAAGTGTCGTTCACATTCTCCCTGTCTTCTATTTACTTATTTCTTCTTCCGGGGACGTCACCGTTGCAGCCACTGACTGACTGCAGCGCTCACGTGCCACTAGCTGACGTCACTGTTCGTAGGTGAACTGTCTGAACACTACAATCAGGTAGTGGCATCATCACCATCCGGAAGGAAAAAGACGTAATCAGAAGACTTGAGAAGGTGACGACGGTGCAGCGCTGGAACGGAGGTCAGGGGAGAAGCAAGTTTAGATTTTTTTTTACTTTAAATGTTTTTTTCCTGCCGTGTCGTCACTTCCGTTGGGTCCGTGGTGTTTTTACGTTGTTAATTAGAAGTGTTTTCGTAGATAGCGCACAAAATGCAACAGCAGCCAGGGCTTCATTGGAAAGGGGTAGTCTACATCCTAAACCATAGGACATTTGTGTGTAAAGGTGAAATATACTGCAGAAATAGAGGCTTGCCACTTGAATTTCTGCCACCTGTCACACAGTATATTTTTCCAGAGGTTGACTGTAGCTTCAGGCAGTATGTAGTAACCTGTGTTCTCTGTGGGAATAAACAGAATATTAAATTAGGTAGGCACCACAAAAATATTAATATATAGTCACAGCATTTGACCGTATAAGTGTTGTGATGCAGTTCAACAGGAAAGTAGTTTTTAGGCATAAGCAACTATTTTTGTTTATTACATTATAACAATAATCTATAAACAGATTTAATAGAATATGATAACTGTTATGGCTTTAGTGGCAGCATACTGGCATTGTATCCCAAAATGTAAAAAACTAATTCTTAAAATTATAAATATATACCAGAATAATTGAAAAATGCTAAACTATTAATTCTTTGAGTAAAAACATCATATTTTAAATAAACTTCTTGATGTGTCTTTATAGAGAACATAAAACTGTTTTGGCACTGATGAGAAGGAGAGAACCAGTACAGGATGTTGCAATCCTTTGTTACTAAGGACTGAATCGGCATAGGGCTCCTCCTCTCCATAGGACCAAAATAGTAGAAAAAGGGTATGAGGGTTAAGGGTCATTCTGTGGTCACCTATCTCACCACATATGATGTAACCTATATATACCTGTCATTCCTGTCCTACATTGGGTTAGGCTGAGTAATACTTCCTACTCACTGTGTCTGTTCCTTGTGAGGTAATAATTGTATTCATATTTCCTACAGGCTCTCCTGCGGGCACCAACCCACCGCGAATACTACCTGATGTGAGGCCATTTAGAATACATATCCGTAACCAGCAAAATAGAATTATCCTTCAGAGAATAAGACTGCTTGTGCAGGCCCATCCCTTCCACAGGAGGAGGAGGGTAGAAGGACAATAGAGGCTGCACGTGTAAGTGTATTAATAAAAAGGTTACATACCCTTGTTAACAGAAAGAAAAGTTAAAAGGGGTTTCTCAGCACACTGTTTCACTGAGTCACAGGCGGTTTTACACTCACTCTGTCTCCTCAGGCTGTGGGTGGTCCTATAGCAGTGATTAGCATATTCAGCTTCTCTGTAAATAGCTGAGCCATTACACTGACAAGTGTAGCTAGTCTTGTTAGAGATAATTAGTTTGCTCTACGGAGCTCTGTCCGTCCATGGTGATATCACTGAGGCCACTTATTGGCTGCAGCAATCACATGCTGGCTGTAAATGAAAAAAGACTGGACCAACCACTGGAGCTTCAGCTCTGGATTGTCGAGGGTATAACAAGGTTAATACATGCAGTGTGCTATTTTATACAACTTGGGAAAATTGGTAGGATTTTTGTTGTCGGACATTTGCACCAAAGTACGCCCTGCAAATACGGCAAAATCATAGCACTCAATTACCCTCCGCATGACCAGAAATGCGTGCTTCAGTTCATGTGCATTGGAGCTGGATTGCCAGAAGTGGGGCGGGACTCCACTCTGACGAACGCCGCGGATGCCGTACAAGCATGTTTACAATTGGGCTGAAGGAACATCCTACACTCCTCAGGCTGAAGGAACAACCCACACTCCTAAGGCTGAAGGACCAACCCACACTCCTCAGGTTGAAGGAAAACCCAGCACTCCTCAGGCTGAAGGAACATCCTGCTCTTCTCAGGCTGAAGGAACATCCCGCACTCCTCAGGCTGAAGGAATAATACTCCTCAGGCTGAAGGAACATCCCACACTCCTAAGGCTGAAGGAACATCACATACTTCTCAGGCTGAAGGAACGTCCTGCACTCCTCAGGCTGAAGGAACATGCCGCACTCCTCAGGCTGAAGGAACACCCCGCTCTTCTCAGGCTGAAGGAAAACCCAGCACTCCTCAGGCTGAAGGAACATCCCGCTCTTCTCAAGTTGAAGGAACATCACGCACTCCTCAGGCTGAAAGAACATCCCGCTCTTCTCAAGCTGAAGGAACATCCCGCACTCTTCAGGCTGAAGGAATACTCCTCAGGCTGAAGGAACATCCCACACTCCTCAGGCTGAAGGAACATCACATACTCCTCAGGCTGAAGGAACGTCCTGCACTCCTCAGGCTGAAGGAATAATACTACTCAGGCTGAAGGAACGTCCCGCGCTCCTCAGGCTGAAGGAATAATACTACTCAGGCTGAAGGAACGTCCCGCGCTCCTCAGGCTGAAGGAATAATACTACTCAGGCTGAAGGAACATCCAGCTTTTGGGTTTTATTTCACAGATAAATACTATAGGACAACAATAACAAAACACATTGGGGCACATTTATTAATAGTGTCCGTTAGCGTATGTTCACACGGTGTCTTTTAGATGCATGTTTGTATCTTTGTTACGGACCCAAAACGGACAAAAACACGCATCCATAAAACACGTATCGGCGTTCAGACGAGTGATCACCGATGTGTATTTTATATGCGTCTTTCAGATCCATTCTAAGAATTGACATGATCCATTTTATACAACAGATACCATATTTAAAACTATAGGGTACGTTTCTGCTGCACAAAAAACATATCCAAATGCTTACTTACTTTGGGTACATGTTTGGATACGTTTTACACAGCGCTTTTCAATAAATTTTTCGGATCGATAAAGTATTGGAATCACGTACCCTCAAGGTTAATTGTTTAGACTTTTATATGATAAGCTAGTAAAAGGAGATATAGAACTCTGAAGATAAAATGATAGTTGGCTTTGTCCCTTTGGTGGGGTCCCAACAATTCAATATCATATTTTAACATCCGAGAATGTAGGTTATGATACACTCATTTCCTGTATGTCTTAGGTGTTGCTGTGGGCTCACAGGAACGCGGACCGTGTTGTACCTCTCTACTGCTTTGATCCACGACACTATCTGGGAACGCATTACTACAATTTTCCCAAGACAGGACCCCACCGCCTGAAGTTCTTGATGGAAAGTGTGCAGGATTTAAGAAGCACACTCAAGAAAGGCAGGTAAGATCGTGATTGTAAAGCTTCTCATTATACTAGAGCATAGAATATACACAGCTCCTCTAAATATTCCTTTTCCTTTTCTAAATATACATCTTTTTCTATCCTATCCACCCAGCAATCTGCTACTGAGAAGGGGTCAACCTGACCATGTTATTGAGGAGCTAATCAAGCAGATCGGTCCAGTGTCAGCAGTAGCTCTACAAGAAGAGGTACGTTGTCTGGTATCATATGTAGAGATGGGCGAATTTCTCAAAAATTCGGTTTGGTCACCTCGCTTTATTTCCTGACAAAAATAAATTCGGTCCGAAATTAAAACTTTCGGGGTCCAATCACAGTTAAAAAAAGCTTTTGGTCTTCAAAAGTTGTGGGGGTAGCTGATGAGCCCCCGTTTGTGCCACTTAAAATTTTTGGCCTAAGAGGGAAACTGCCAACAAAAATGTGTGTAGTAATGCAGCGAAATGGACTGAGCTCTTGGAATCATTTACTATTAAATACCCGGGCACTGATAGAGGGCAAAAATTGGATCAAAAAAAAATGGAAGAGGGGAAATGTAGTCGGGGAAAAGGGTCATGCACTGCCGGAGGTGGAAAAAAACAACGGAGGGGCTCAGGTGGCACAATGACAAGTGTGGAGGTAACGGCAGCCAAGGCAGCATGAGGTCAGAAGTGGCTCAATGACATTTGGAGGTGGAAAAACAGGATAGGCCACAGAGTGGCACAATGACACAGTGTGGAGGTCACGGCAGCAGCAGTGGGGTTTCGGGCAGTGGCACAATTGACATTCTGGAGGTGGGCAAAAGGGAAACCAAGGAGTGGCCCTACAGGGGTGGGCACAATGGGGCAACGTGTGGAAGTTAAGGCAGGCAGCAGCATGAGGTCGGGCAGTGGCACAATGACATTCTGGAGGTGGAAAAAAAGGTAGGCACAGAGTGGCAAAAATGACACAGTGGGAGGTCACGGCAGCAGCAGCATGAGGTCGGGGCAGTGGCACAATGACATTCTGGAGGTGGCAAAAACAGGAGTAGGCCCACAGAGTGGCACAATGACACGGGTGTGGAGGTCACGGCAGCAGCAGCATGAGGTCAGACAGTGGCACAATGACACAGTGTGGGGGGCAGGCAGCAGCAGCAGATGAGGGTAAAGACTTTCAGGGGGCTTAACAATGAAAATTTGGAGGGGGTGGGAACAAAACGATGGTAGTAGGCCACAGAGTGGAACAATAACAGAGAGTGGAGGTGAGGCGCAGCAGCATGAGGTCAGACAGTGACACACTGACATTCTGGAGGTGGAAAAAAACAGTAGTAGGCCACAGGTGGCACAATGACAGAGAGTGGAGGTCAACGCAGCATGAGGTCATAGATTTGGCACAATGACACAGTGTGGAGGGCATGGCAGCAGCAGCATGAGGTCAAAAGGGTGGCATAATGACACAGTTTTGGAGGGCACGGCAGCAGCAGCATGAGGTCAGGCGTGGCACAATGACATTTTGGAGGTGGCAAAACACAGTAGTAGGACAAAAGAGTGGCACAATGACAGAGATTGGAGGTCACAGCAGCAGCACCCATGAGGTCATAGAGTGGCACAATGACACAGTGTGGGGGGGCACGACAGCAACAGCATGAGGTCAGACAGTGGCACAATGACACAGTGTGGCGGGCACGGCAGCAGATGCATGAGGTCAGACAGTGGCACAATGACATTCTGGAGGTGGCAAAAACAGGAGTAGGCCACAGAGTGGCACAATGACACAGTGTGGAGGTTACGGCAGCGCCACAGCAGCAGCATGAGGTCAGACAGTGGCAAAATGACTTTTCTGGAGGCGGCAAAAACTGGAGTAGGCCATAGAGTGGCACAATGACACAGTGGGGGATGTCACGGCAACAGCAACAGCAGCACCCAGCATGAGGTCATAGTGTGGCACAATGAAGAGTGTGGAGGTGGGTGGCAATACCAGCCCCTGGTAAAGATGGTTGGTGGCAGAAGGAGAAATTGTCAGCAGATGTGTGGCATCAGGTGGGTGGCGGCATCAGAATAGGGGGCTGAGGCAGGTAGTTTGAACCCAGACTCATTTCTCACAGTTTGGGTGAGGCGTCTTTGGGTGATTTTAGTTGACGCCTAAGGCATTGGTGTGTGGAAATCCTGGCCCATCCACGCCTGATTCATCTTGACAAAGGTCCCGTCGTTCCACATTTCCGTGGCAAGCGGGTTCTCCTTGGGGTAACGATTGGGCCCCCCAGCACTGAACACCCGCTTGATTTCCACACTACTGGCCGGGCAGGACAGCTTCTCCACTGCAAACTCGGCAAGTTGCGGCCACACATCCAGTTTGGCTGCCCAGTAGTCCAGCAGATCTTCTAGCTGGGGTGGCAGAGTGCTTTTCCAAGTAGGTCACCACCTGTTGGTTCAGGGACTGCTCCAGGGCCTACTGCTGCTGTGGCGACTGCCCTCCCCACTAGGGGGTGAAGGAAGCTGCTCATCAGTGGATCCAGACTTAGGTTCCTGCTGATGGAGCTGGTACTGCTCCTACCCCCCACCTTCCCCCAGCAGCCGCGGCAGTAGTACGTAAAACGCTGAAGAACCCCCGGTCAGACCTGTCAGATGAGGGACGATGCCGCATATAGGCAGCGGCCAACTGACTACGCAGGATTTCCTTATAGTATTTGAGTTTTTCCTCCCTCTCAGCAGCTGGGATAAAGGCTCCCATTTTGGACTGTAGCGAGGGTCCAATAGGTTGGAGAAGCAGAAGTCATCCCTCTGCCGGATGATGACTATTCGGTTGTCACTAGCCAGGCAAATCAGCATGCTGCGGGCCATCTGCACAAGTGACTCCGAGGGGCTCCCTGCCTCCATCTCCACTGTTTTTACTGCCACGGTTGCTTGCGGGTCTCTGCCCGGTCTTCATCTCCATCTTTCCTTCTCCAGCTGCTCTTGCTCCTCCTCTTTTGTCACCCGGGTAGAAAATCCACTCATTTCACCAGACAATGCTTCTGCTTCAATTTTCCTCCTCCTACTCCCTCCCTTTCAGTCCCCCCCAGACTCATGTGGCCGCGAGATGTGGGCCCACGTCTCCAGTCCCCTGCCCAGACAGATTTTTCAGCATCTGCTCCAGGACATGAAGCAGTGGAATGACGTTATTCAGCCCGTAGTCCTGGCGACTGACAAATAACGTGGCCTCCTCGAATGGCCTCAACAAACGGCAGGTGTCCCGCATGAGCTGCCACTGGCTGACAGCAAAGCTATCAGTACTCCTGTCCGCCTGGATCATCAAAAAAAATCGTTAATGGCCTTTCTCTCTTCATACAGTCGGTCCAACATGTGCAGACTGGAATTCCAACGGGTGGAAACATCGCATATCAGAGTGTGTTGGGGGAGGCAGTTCTGCCGCTGCAACTCGAGAAGGGTGTTCCTGGCTTTGTAGGAATGGATGAAGTGCATGCACAGTTTCCTGGCCATTTTCAGAATCTTCTGAAGATCGGTGGAAGACTTCAGGAACCTTTTCACAACCAGATTGAACACATGCGCCCTGCATGGCGCATGGAAACACTCCCCAGTGGGAGCGCGGACACCATGTTACTCCCATTGTCCCATCACCATGGTTCCCATTTGCAGTTGGCGCGGAGAAAGCCACACATCGTTTCTTGCTGCCCTGACGCGGAGCAGTTTCTCCCCTGGTGCTTCGTTCTCCGAGGCAAACCAGGTGTAGAAACTGCGTGACACTCTGTGCCCTACACTGTGGTTTTGGTAGAGCAGTACTTGTGGAGGCTGAGATGGTGGTGGTGGAGGAGGAGGCGGACATTGGCGCAGGAGCCGCTGTTTGACAACGTGGGAGGAGAAAGCGGCGTCTCCCGTCCAAGTTGTTGGTGTGCCTGGGCCGGAAGCACATTCACCAAAGGGCCGTAAAGGACATGTACTGGCCCTGACCGTAGTTACAGCTCCAGACGTCCAGACGTCTGCGTCCCGTGCACCTTGGAACAAACGATAAGCTCAAGGACTGGCCCACGTTCTGTTCTACATATTTATGAAGTGTTGGTACTGCCTTTTTGGAAAAGAAATTAGGCTTGGAACTCTCCATCTCGGCTTGGCAAAAGCCTTTTAGTTCTCTGAATGGTGCAGAGTCCACCATTTGGAAAGGGGAGGGACTGCAGTACCAACAACTTGAACAGGGCATGGTCGCTGCTGCACCTTATATGGTTGGACGCATACTGTTGTCTCTTTGCAATCGCCTCGCTAACACTGTGGCAACATGAGTAGCGAGGGCGGGGAGATTTGGACTAGGAGATGATTGGAAAAGAAACAGCTCCCTTCTGCAGAGGTGGTGGAGCAGTGACTGGCTGCAATGGCATGCATGCCACTGGGCGCTGCTGCTGCTGTTGCTGCGGTGGCAGGATTGACCACCACATCTGAGCCATGTTTCTCCCAGGCCGCCGGAGGGTGACGCTGCATGTGTTAAAAGTAGGGCGTGGTGCCAAGTTGCCCCCGGGCCACGCTTCACTTTCTGTCCAAGATTCTACTATACCCATTTTCGGGTCCTCCGGTGTCTTAGCCAAAGAACTGCCACACTGCCGTGTATCTGATTTTCCCGCCAAAGCTCCGCACTGAGTAAATACTCCCGTTGCTGCCTCGTTTGGAGCCCCTGTGCCGCTACTTTCTTGGCCCTGCGAAGCAGGTTTTCTCCCCCGTGGCCGCTTGGCTCCCAACCTCAAAAACTGCTGTTACCCTGTGACTCACGGCCAACAACCACTTGTGGCTGCCCGCTGCCTGCGCGCAAGCTGACGCCCTCTTCTCCTGACGTTTGATGAAGCCCTTGCCTCACCCGGCTCCCAAGTGCGGTCGGCTACTCATCATCTTTTGTGTTTCTTTGTCACTGCTGTCCTCATACATCTTGGTATGCAGAGGCTGACCCCACACTCATGACCTCCCATGCCACTCTCCACATCTATACTTTGCCTCCCTATGCAAGAAGCAGGGGATTTTGGCCCCATTTCTTCGCTCCCAAGTAGCTGCTGACTCCCTCCTCAAATTGTTCATCCTCGCTATATAGTGGCGCTGAGCCCAGACCACATAGTAGATCTCTGGCTGAGGGAAACGGATGGGACAGAGGCGGGTTGAGGACAGGTGGGGCCCCTGACCCGTTTCCCGGGCCATCCCAAAACTAAGGGTTGTTTTCTAACGATCCCACCGTCTCTTTGACTGGGGTTGTCAGATGTCATCTGGGAGGAAGTGGATGACCTAGTCAACCAATCAAGAACCCTTGGGTTGTAGTCAGCACCGGGCCGCTAGATGACAGCGGAAAGTTGTGGCCTCACGAGTGACCCCTGCTGCGATTTCCCTTTGTGTGCTGCAACCTGGGCCTGCTCAGGAATGTTTGTGCCACTGCCACTCGCAGGTAAATGAGCTACCACCTCTCTGTCTGACATACTGTTTGTTCTAAAATGTACAGACACTGTTTGATGAAGATATCTGTATATGGGTAACCCTTGGATATAAATTGCGCTCCACAAATAGGCAGGAAAAATTGACTTGTATGTGCCGTTTAAAAACTCTGTGTATCTTACTGAATATAAAAGCACAAACAGGCTTAATTAACTTGGATATGAATTATGCTACAGAATTTCTTCTGTGGCGGTGAAAAAACAAAGTTTTATTTTACTGAGTACAACTGCAGAAAAATACTTAGTTAATCCTTGGATGTAAATTGCGCAAAAGAATTGAGTAACCAAAAACTACCAGCTTTGTATCGTGTTACTATGGCGTGTTTTTTACGCTACACAACAAGAGAAAAACTTGTAATAAACCTTCGCTTGTGAATTATGCTACAGGATAAAAGTCTTTTTTGGCGGTGAAAAAGACGGTTTATTTTAGTCACCACAACAGCAGAACAACGCTTAATTAACCCTGGATGTAAATTGCGCAAAAGGGAAATTTAGCAGCAAAAAAATACCCCGCTTTTTTAGCGTGTTACAATGGCGTGTATTTTACGCTACACAACAAGAGAAAAAATTGTAATTAACCTTCGCTTGTGAATTTTTGGTTTCAGGAAAAATGTTTTTTTGCCGGTGAAAAAGACGGTTTTATTTTTTGTCCACCACAACAGCAGAACAACGCTTAATTAACCCATGGATGTAAATTGCGCAAAAAAAATTGAGCAGCCAAAAACTACCAGCTTTGTAGCGTGTTACAATGGCGTGTATTTTACGCTACACAACAAGAGAAAACTTGTAATTAACCTTCCTTGTGAATTAGGTACAGGAAAATTGTATTTTTTGGCGGTGAAAAAGACGGTTTCTTGGAGTCACCAAAGTAGAAAAACAAGCTTAATTAACCTTGGATGTTTAAAAGCGCAAAAGAATTGAGCAGCCAAAAATGAAGTGGTATTTTTATTGTAAAAACGCTGTTTCTTTAAATGAATACAACAGGAACAGGTTAGTCACCTTGGATATTCAATGTGCTGTGAGCAGATAGCATTAAAATGTATATGCAGCAGCAGTGGACGCACACTGGACTTCAGATCCAATACCCAAAAAATCGAAAAATAATAAAATAAAATTAATAAATAATAATAATAAAAAGAACATTAAGAGAAGCAGTCTCTGAGGACAAGCTGTGACACCCCCAAAAATCGCTGTATAAAAAATGAGTTCTTTAGCATCAGCTATCACAAGCAGCCGCGGCTGCACCTTCCCTACTCAGTACAGTGAGAGCGGTATGATCTCCCAGCGTCGCGCCGGACTTATATAGTGCGGTGACGTCACAGAATCCCGCCGGTCTTGATTGGCTTCATCTCTGCACATGTCATGCAGCCTATGCCCTTCTTCCTCCCAGAGTTTCTTTGCCCCTTTAATGCCCTGTGCCTGCAGCCATTTTATCAATCAAAAGCACACTTCCTTCACCGAAGTCCCCCAAACTTCGACTTCGTTCCGAACCGAAGTTTTCCTGAAATTCTAAACGAATTCCACTTGTTAGAATCAATTCGCCCATCTCTAATCATATGTTAGAACTGAATGTAGCCAAGAAACCAATTTGTGGTTCCTATAGGGATAATAGCCTTTAAAGGGGTTGTCCATGTCGTTTTAAAATGTATATAATTCTCTAGGGGCCCCATTAAAACATAAAAACTTATACCTACCTCCAGTTCCTGGTTCCAGTCTTGGCTCTCCCCGATCTTCTGCTGACATGCTGTCACTTTGGAACGGACACGTTACAGCTGCAGTGGTCACATGCCTCTACTTGCATCACCGCTCAGAACAGTGGTGTAAGTAGAGGCAAGTGACCGCTGCATCAGTGACGTCCCAGTACAAAAAGTGATGGCATCTCAAAAGAAGACCCAGAAGAACCAGTGCTGGGACTGGGAACCGGAGGTAGGGGAGTATAAGGCTTTTTATTTTGTTTGTTTTAACGGGGAATTATATCCATTTTTTAAACAACATGGACAAACCCTTTAAATTTCATTGTATGAATCAGCAGTTTTTCAGTATCCACAAGAGACACGTAACATTCCTGGACACTTATGCCCCCGAATTATCAATGTATTTGTACCTTTTATTGGTGCATGTTGCTCCACAATACTGTCTGATTCACTGTGTCTCAAAATTTGTCTCAAAAGTGGAATTAAAAGTAGGAGGCTTACTACTTACTACTTTTCCAGGAATTAGAGATCTATATGAAATTGTGTTTTTTACTTTAAAATAAAGTTGGAAATATTTTGCAACTACATTGAGGTCTGTGTAGAGATGCAATGAGGATGTCATTTTTGCCACTGTGAAAATGTTTAGGTATTCCTTTCTCACTGACTTGCTTTATACATGTAGGTAAATGTAAATTAAGCATTATTACCAAGTACATGTCTGTAATGGTTTCTGCTCCATTTTAAAGATACCTCAGGTTATTTATCCTGCTTTTTACCAACAGTTTCCTAGGTAACTGATCACCTAAGTGCTTTGGTCACCAAGCCCCCCCTCACCCTACCACTATTTCTGCTGATAAGATACAGCTGCTAGAGCACAGAGATGGTCAGTAACCTAGGAAATTGCCTGTAACTGGAGCAAAAACGGAACAGCAGTGTATTTGGTAATAGTCTTTATTTTCCTTTGCCTACATGTTTAAAGCTAATTGTTGTGGTGGGAATACTCCTTTAAGGGCAGAATTTTGTGACCGATTTAGCAAAGAAGGCAAACGTGGGCAATAAAATAGCTAAGCTACAAACAAGGAGTGACATTCACAACTGCGCTCATTAACAAAGTGTGTAAAGAAACGTGAGACCCACACTTGAGCCTGAGGCTGTAGTGAGAAGGCCGGTTTTCTTCATTAGTACATGTTATTGCACAAAGCTGTGCTAAAGTACAAAAAGTATCAGGATGAGTGTTACAGAAAAAACACGAGAAGCCACTCCCTGGGTTGAAGCATACATGTATGTCCCCCTCTTTGGTTATCCATGTCTCTCACAACTTGCTAGGATTCACACATCCCTTTATCTCATACTCCCCAGCATCAGAGCCATCTTTTCCTTTGGGCACACTAGGCAGTTGCCCAGAGGCCCCACAAGTATGGGGGCCCCAGGTGGTATATGTTTGTCCCAGGAATACAAAAAACATACCCTGGATCCCTTGATTGGCTTTATTTATTTACTCGTTTGTGTGTTTTTAGGATGTGCAAACAGTTAAAAACTATAGTGGAGAAGGGAGCCAAAGGCTCCCTGCCCTGCCACATTTTCTTGTAGGCTGCAGGCTGGCGGTGTCCAGACATAAGTGGCGTGATAATATGAGTGTGCTAGGGAGTGGCTAGAGGCATGGCCTAGTCTGATGTCATGTATTTGGGCAGGGCGCACTGCAGTGTTATGCCCGGGGGCCCATTATGCTATTAAGATGGCTCTGCCCAGCGTTACCAGTGTAGAATACATTTGATTTTACATTAAATCACTGATATTTCAGCAGAAGAACAAAGTGCTTTGCATGCCTGCATTTTCCCAGTTGAATGATTACAAAGTAATTGCATACTTTGTTCTTTACCAGACCTCCACAACTTGGCCGGATATTGGGGCTGAAACTGCCCGAGACTGCACCCAATTTCCTGGGAACACCCACAAGCAGGCTGTTACCGCCCCTTGCTGGGCAGAGTTTACATAAGCTACAGGTCGCCCAGAATTCCTTTAGCGGGCCGTATCTGTAACAGATTGGTGAATGCGCTGGACCACCACAAGCGATGATAGTTAAGGCACGCCAGGGAGCGGAGTCTAAGTAGCCCCCGGTATTCACCAGAGCCCACCGCAAAGCTGGATGGACTTGCTGCGGCGTGAGGCTACCAGGTCACTACCCCTGACGTGACTTGCCTGCGATGGCGGCCGGGGTAATGCGTGGTACAGAATGTAATCCGGAAACATAGTTGGGGACAGGCAGGAGCAGGACGAGTGGCAGAGGTTCGTGGTCAGAGACGGGCAGACGGTGAGGGCAGGCGGCAAACAGGCAAGGTCAGGAAACGTAGCGGAACAGACTGGTACATGGGTAATCAATACGGAACTCCAACACTCTCGAAACACACTAAACTCACACCAACAATCTGGTAGAGAGTGCAGGGGGCGTATACCTTATATAGGACCAGCGGCCGGCAGTTGACAAATTACCGACGCGCTGGCACTTTAAATCCAGACCAGCCGCTGCCTAGGCAGCGGGTACGCACGTAGCGGCTTGGACAGGCAGGAGCAGAGAACACAGGAGCGTGGATGGGTAAGTGAACTGACGCCGGGACCCAGGCAGCAAGGGTACGGTCGCGGGTGGCGACGGCACCCGCGCCAGCCCCTATGACAGTGTCTTCTGCAAGCCTGTTGTTTACGCTCAACCTGTTGGAAATTTACAAGTCATTAGTAGTGTTGAGTGATTACGTTGACCATCGACATCGGTCGATGGTCGATAGCCGGCCATCATCGACAAGATATTCGATGGTCGATGATAGATGATCGCCGATGACCATTAAAGTCTATGTGAGAGCAACAACACCTTCATTCTTACACCCAAACAGAGCTGAAGAAGCTGGAATTAACATCCACAACAGTCAAATGGATACGTGCTACATCTTAGGCAACACACTTAGGTTATAAAAGCCACAGAAAAAAAATCACAGACCATTCACTATCCCTGTCTTGTACCACAGCATGACCCTTAAACCTGCATCACCAGCCACAATATAAAAGTGTCAGAAGGCAGTATGATTTGAACCATCATTTTACTTGAACTGGACATTGAATATCCCTGTCCTGGAACGCAGCATGAGCCCCAAACCTGCATGACCCCCAGATTTTAAAAGTGCCGGAAAAAGGAGTCTTTCAACCACCATTTTAGTTTCACTGGACATAGACTATCCCTGTCCTGGGCCACAGCATGAGTCCCAAACCTGCATGACCCCAGATTAAAAAGTGCCTGGAAAAGGAGTCTTTCAACCACCATTTTAGTTTCACTGGACATTGACTATACCTGTCCTGGGCCACAGCATGAGCCCCAAACCTGCATTGGACCACCCCAGATTTAATAAGTGCCGGAAAATGAGAACAATTAAAAGTCAAAGGAGTCTTCACACCATTTTAGTTTCACTGGACATTGACTATACCTGTCCTGGGCCACAGTATGAGCCCCAAACCTGCTGACCCCAGATTAAAAAGTGCCGGAAAATGGAGTCTTTCAACCACCATTTTAGTTTCACTGGACATTGACTATACATGTCCTGGGCCACAGCATGAGCCCCAAACCTGCATGACCCCAGATTAAAAAGTGCCGAAAAAGGAGTCTTTCAACCACCATTTTAGTTTCACTGGACATATACTTTTCCTGTCTGGGTTTGCGCTTTTCCCTTCCCTATGAAATGCGGGGCCCAATTGGGGCTTCACTTGGAAAAAACTGGTGGGGTTAAAACTTCTGTTCCACCCCGGTTTCCCTTTTTCTTGGCATTCTTTTTTCATTTTTCCTCCCCCTTGTACAATTCAGAGGAATTTTTTTAACCCGCTATTTTGTACATGCAAGTTTTTTTAGTATTTAATTCTAGAAAACACTTTTTTAAAATAGGATGGAATCCCACCATGGGCTTTGTTTCGCTTTTTTTAAATTTTTTCTCTTTTTTTAAATTTTATTAAATGGGGTTTTTCTAAATACAGGGATTGATAGCCCTTTTTAAAAAAGCTTGCAAAAAAAAAGGGCATTTTGCAATTTTTGTCCATTAAAAAGTGTTCCTTAAAAACCCTTTTTCCCTTTTTTCTGACAGCACCATCACCCTTGGGGCCACTCTTGACAATTGTGGGAAAAAACAATGTTTTAAGAAAAAATTTTTTTCAATTTGAAACCCGTAGTCTAGCTGCATGTTAAGCAAAATGCCCCCAAAAAATTCCCAAAACATGGGCCCTTGAGCCACTTTGGACAATTGTGAAAAAACAAATGTTGGGTTTGAAAAACTCTTTTTTTATTTAATTTGGAAACCCCGTAGTATAGCCATGTAAAAGCAAAATGCCCCAAAATTTCAAAAAAATGACCCTTTAGCCACTTTGGAAAAATTGTGAAAACCCAAAAAAGTCTGGGTTTGAAACAACATTTTTTTTAAATAGGGCCTATAGTTAAAAGCTGCATGTCACAGGGAAATGGGGCCCCCCCCTTTAAAGCTTTACCCTTGAGCCCTTTGGTCAATTGTGAAGAACAAATGTTCTTTTTAGAAACAAATTTTTTTTTTTTTTTAATAGGGGGGCCTGTTGTTTGCGCATGTCACCCTCAAAAAAACCCCCCAAAAAATTTAAAGGGGATGGGCCTTGAGCCACTTTGGACAATTGTGAAAAACAAATGGGCTGTTAGAAACAAAATTTTTTTTTTTAATTGGAAACCCGTAGTTTTGCTGCATTTCAAAGCAGAATGAACCCAAAAAAAAAATTTAAAATTGGGCTTCTCAGCACTGTTAAAAATTGTGAGGAGAAGTTCCATTAGAAGCCACATTTTTTGTTCCAAAAGGGCCCGGTTTTTGCTGGATCTTTACAAACAAAATGACCCCATAAAATTATTTAAATTGATTTTTCTCAGCCCCCTATTAAAAAATTTTGAGGGGGAAAATGGCCATTTAACCCTTTTCTTAACCCACATTTACCTTTCTCCCTACAGGGAATGGCGGGTGGGGGTTCCCCCCTAAAATTTTCCCCCCTTTGGGTACGTCCGGGATTTTTGGCGCTCACAAGGGGGAGCGCGCAAGATCGCCCGGGATGAAACCAAACGGTAATTTTTAACCGCTGGGGATATTGCCCCAAACCCCCCCGGGCCCGGGGGTGCGTCCGGCTCGGTGGATTAAACCCCCCCATGTGTGACATCCCTTTTCGCGAAAAATCGGGGGCTGCGGGCAGGGGAGGGGGTGAGCTCCTGCGTTTTCCCCCCGATTCGGGGCAGTTACGGCGCTGGCGCCCGGTTTTTGAATCTTTCCCACCCCCCAGCCCGGGACCTGAATGAAAGGGCCGTTGCCATGGAGAACCCCGGTTAAAGCTATAAGCGTATGTGATTCTAAAAGCATTAAATGATCTGGGCGATCGTTCCCTGCAAAATTTTCCCCCCGGGGGAAAGTTTTTAAAAAAAATATGAAAATAAAAAAAAAGTGTAAAAAAGGGTA
>JAODAL010047588.1:0-29766 GCA_025379985.1 Phyllomedusa bahiana
TTTTCCGGACTTTTTTAAATGGGGGGGGTCATGCGGTTTGGGGTCATGCTGTGGCTCGGGACAGGTATAGTCAATGTCCAGTGAAACTAAAATGGGGGTTTGAAAGACCCCTTTTTTTTTTCCGGCACTTTTAAATGTGGGGGTCATGCAGGTTTGGGGCTCTTTTGGGCCCCAGGCGGGTTAGTCAATGTCCAGTGAAACTAAAATGGTGGTTGAAAGACTCTTTTTTCCGGCATTTTTAAATGTGGGGTTGCAGGTTTGGGGCTCTGTTTGGGGCCCGGACGGGTAAGTCAATGTCCAGGGAAACAAAAATGGGGGTTTTGAAAACTCCTTTTTTCCGGCATTTTTTAAAATGGGGGGTCTGCAGGTTTGGGGTCATGGGGGCCAGGACAGGTATAGTCTTTTCCGTAAAACAAAAATGGTGGTTGAAAGACTCCTTTATGCGGCACTTTTTAAATGTGGGGGTCGCGGGTTTTGGGGCTCTGTGTGTTCCAGGACAGGGATATTAAAATTCCATTAAAGTAACATGATGGTTCAAATCTATGCCTTCTGGCATTTTTTAATTTTGTGGGTGATGCGGGTTTAAGGGTCGGCTGGGGTACAAACGGGATAAAAATGGTCTGGATTTTTTTTCTGTTTTTTTAAAACCCAAGTGTTTTCCCTAAGATGAAACCACTTACCCTTTGACTGTTGTGGATGTTAATTTCACTTCTCCCCCTTGTTTTGGGTGTAATAATGAAGGGTTGTTGCCCCCCATAACTTTAATGGTCATCGCGCATAACGATGCTCACTATCAAAAAACCATTATCGAACCCCGGCCCGCTATCGACTATCGATCGATCTCGATGCCAATGCAATGCTAAAAACACTAGTTATGGAGACTGGAGTCTGTAGACTGGATGTTGATCCAGGGATTGAGCCATAGGGGAGTGGAAGGAATATGCCTTGAGGGGGAAATTTGCAACCCCTACAGTTTTTTTAGCTTTTTTCGGTCAACACGTAGGGTTATGGGTTGACTCAATGGATGTATTTTTTTCCCAACCTTATCTAATATGTTACTATGGCATAAATGCAAACATACTGTAGCAAAGAAAGCAAGAAAACCTGAACATGTGAACCTGTTTTATAGGAAACATATAATTACCTTTTTCAACCTTGTTAAGTGTCTTAGTCTAAATAGGACTTCTACCTCAGGACCATACTTTAGTAAGTCAGAAATTAGAGTAGCAGTCAAAATCTGTTAATTATGCATGTTTTATTTACAAAAAATTTTATTTTTTTTCTTTTTTGTTTCTTGGGATTTTTGTAATGCATAATGTGGTTTTGCTGCCCTGGTAGAAAGCTATTCATGTCTATTTGCCCTTCCACATCCTCTCCATGACCATTGGGCCATCTCCCCACAGTCCTACGTAGGTTCTTGCCAGCAAAAGACCAAAAGTGGTTTGGTTTTTTTATCCCAAAACCCCCCACCTCATCCCAAATTTTGCATGCCTGCACCAGTTCTTGGGGTTTTACCCGCACAATCGGCAAAAACAAAAACCCTCTAGTTTTAAAACATGTCCTAAGAAACACTTTTTAGCAGGCCCACCCAAAATCCCCAATTGCTAACCTCCAATTTTTTGTCACTCCCAAACCCTTTGGGGACTTACAGGCACTTTTTCTATATAATGTATGTTGCGTGAGGGTTTATCCCTTTTATGTAAAAAAAACCCCTATTTAAAAAACTTGGGTGGACCATTTTTAAAACAAGCCCTTCACCCTTCACCACCCATACACCCTAATGATTGAAACTCTTTTGTCTGATTTGTAAGTAGCTTTTTACTATGTAACGTTTAGTTTTGTCTGTACTTATACCCCCTACATTGTAAAGTGCTGCAGAATATGTTGGCACAATGTACGGTAAATACAGATTATTATTTCTCTCCCCACAGCAGCTGTTTGGTCAGGCTTTGAAGCATGTATGTCTTTGGCTATATAACATATATATACCCATTTGCTTTCTCCTGCTCAGCTCTGTATACTTTGAGTCAATGAATTATATACTTCTCGATGATGCATCCTATATAGAGTTTATTTTCTACGGTTTGTTCTGGCTCAATAGATGCTCAATAAACTTTCCGGTCTTATCTTGCATGGGACTGCTGGGTGATGGGGAGTTTTACTAGCTTCAATCAATCAGCCATTGGAGCATGCGGCCTGAGATAGTGCTATAATGAAGTGTCTCAAGAGCCCAGAAGACCAGTAATCGGTGCAAGGAGGAAGAGCTTTAATTCCCTTGCAGGTTAGGGATGCGGAGTCCTGCCGTTCCGTGAGCTCCTGTCTCTCAGATAACAGGGAAGGAGGGGAGATGCAATACTCAAGAGGTTGCTTTGTTAACAGCAACCTGGCAATAATGTGTTCCTCATATAATGTGTTTTATAGATCTGAGGAAGAGACACTACAATGAATACCCTTCTGTATGCAGAAAAGCTGTGGTTTGCTCAGGCTGTGTGCAAAGTCCTTCTTGAATCATGAGTACGGCCGGGTCATAGGCATTTAGGAAAATTTGCTTTACTCAGAGACGTCATAAGGATTGTCAAAAGGCCTCTATAAAATCCACATCCAGTTCTCTCTCTTCCTGGAGCTATTAGTTTTCTGCTGATGACTACCTCCTGAACCAACACTATAGCCCAATATGTCACTGGTACATAAAATATATAAAATTATGTTTAAAATTGTATTTACTGAAATGATTCAGAACTAAATGGTTTCTGCAGTTGTATTTTTTAAAATTTAACAGCGATCTGCTTTGCAATTTCTTTTTTTTTTTTTTTAATAAACTGCTCTATTCTTGACGATGGGTAGCAATTAATGTAATGGATATGCTGCGAGTCTGTTGCAGATCTCCCCCATTATCTTTTGTGGGGAAAAAAAATCCTAAATAAATTCACCTTGTTATAGATATTGCTGCAGAAACGCTGCCTATTTTCAGCAACATCCACGATTGCAGATTTTAAATACATTGGGCCTTATTTATCAAAACTGTCTAACAGTAAGACTGTCTTTGTTGCTCATAGCAGCCAATCAGAGCTCAGCATTAATTTTTCCAGCAGAGTTTAAAAGATGAAAGCTAAGCTCTGATTGGTTGCTACAAAGACGGTCTTACTGTTAAACAGTTTTTAATAAATGGGGCCCAATGACTTTTCAAAATTTGTCATGGATGCCAAATCGTCATTGTCTAAACCACACAAGATCTATACAATCTGGTAAGTATTTGAGGCTGTGGCTCTACCTTTGGAAGTTCTGCAGAACCTCTGCAGCCAAGGGCTTGGCCACTTTATGACTCGTTCCCGGAATAATGTTGAAAACATAAATGTAGGCCACTTACCAATGTACATTTTATAGAAATTCAGTGCCATTTCCCCCAAGCTCAAATTAAAGTTTGATACTAAGGTCCTGGATGTCCATAAAACTAGCACATAAGCAATGTCTTAAGCAGAGGTTTCAGATAGCGTGTCTAGTCCCCTGCCCTTTCATCCCGTACCATTTTGTGAATGGGAGATCTGTGTCGTCAGAGATGGAGACTTCCTTCACAAAGTAATGGGGATTTACAGAGAAAACAGCACAGAACAGAGCATCAGGGATTGGTGCTTGACAGAGGTCGTCTATTTTCAGAGTTGTTTAAATCCCTATGTCACATGTGCCAAGCTCAATGCCCACCTGCCCGACACCTCATTTTACATAGCCCTTGAAAATTCAGACACAGTAAGCAAAAATGGACAAGTTCTGACTGCAGAAGGCCTGGTTTCCAATTTCTCCGAAAGACACAGCAAGTTGCTTGGAAGAGGCTATGGGGCCAGCATAGGGAGCAGGTGCTATCTTGAATTAAGAACTCTGTCATGTACAACTCCATACTACTCTGTTCAGCAACTCACAGCCTTGCCCTTGCACCCTATCTAACAAGACCCCCCATTGGTCTTTTTAAGGCAACCATAATGGTTTTGTGGCTCCCTGTGAAAATGAGTTTAACACCTCTGCCCTTTGTCATGCTCCCTCTGGCCTTGGACATAACATAGTACTAGGCATAATGCATTAAGGCAAAGCTACTATATAAAAAGCACCAGATTCTGCATCAACATGCACCAAAATTGTTGTGCATTTTTCGCGCCTAACTAGACACTCTTTTTATATAATTTGTTTTGGCTAAGAAATTCGTCAACCATGCAAGGCAGCTTAGCAATGCTTTCATTGATGATGACAATCAAAAATACAAAGTGAATAATAATCAAGGTTCACAAAGGTTAAGACATAAAACTGAGTACAAGCACATAAGAAGGTCAAATAGCAATACAATCTGTAACAAGGTTATCAATCATTTATCACATCCGGAAATAATTTAGTCAAATCATCAGGTCAATCTTTAATATTTTAATGCATCTAACTAGTAGGGGCGTAACTACAGCCATTGCAGTCATAACAGCTGCTCTAGGGCCAAGAGGACCAAGAAGATTATTCATTTTTGTAGGGTGAAAATAGTTGGTGGTTTTCTGAGGTCTGGCAGAACTATGTGGGTTCTCTAATATATATGGTGCTAATATTTTTACTTTTAATTATTACTTTTATGCTGCTATCATAGTTTCCTATCATTAGGTGATGAAATCCGTGTAATTTGCTGTGGGCCCTATGGATTCTAGTTATGCCCCTGCTAACTAGTAAAACAAGTTATAATTTCAGAAGAGAAGGGGGTGCAGGTGTGGAATAATAATGGTAAAAAACCATCCGTTAGACATAGGCTATAAGAATATAAGGGGAGTCAATTAACTAGACACTCTTAAAAAGCTTCTTGAAAAGAAAACATGGTAAGTGTAGACCTAAATTCTGCAAAATATATTAATGATGAGTGGCAAAATGCAGGTAAAAAATACGCCAATCAAGAGCTGTTGTAAGTAGCAGAAAAGTGTCCAATTTCTTACAAGAAGCCACTTCCATCATCAAGTTCCACTATGATAAATCTGGAGCATGTTCTAGTTGTCTCGTCTGCATTTTGGTTGTCTAACTTTTAGACTGGACTAGTAAATCTGCCCTAGTGTCTCAGTTTTGCTCAGAGTATGAACTTTGTATAGAACATAGGTCATGGCTTACCATAGTGGTTTCTGCAATGGAGCCAAAGCTGTTGATGAAGATGTTGCAGCTGACGTTTACTGCGGGACCTGTTGTAAAACAGAGAATGTGCTAAGTATAAGAGCAAGCCATACTGTAGATAAAGAAAACTTAGGGTTATTACAAGAGTAAAAAAGTTTCATTCTTTATCCCTTAATCTGTAAGGAAAGTAAATTTAGTGATTCTTGAGGCTCAGAATTGCTAGTGGGTTGCATCCTACCAGAGACATTATTATATCACTTAACAACCTGCTTGAAAACTCAAGGAGAGGAAATCAATGTTGCACCCTTCAGGGTATGTTCACACTGATTTCAACATGGACATTGTATAAGATCATCATCCTATTGTGTCTTTTGGAAATATGTAATGTGGCTCACATTGTGAACTAAAATTTTGCAATATTCAGCTCACCTGATAATTAGGAAGCTTGGTAGCCAGTGACCACTTGCAAAGTACTCAAAAATAGAAAAATGTACCAGCTTCCATTAAAAATTTAATATCCATAAAAGTATATAATGAAACACAAGGTGCAAGGTGCCAACGCGTTTCAGGCAAACAAAGTCATAGTCATAGCATCAATCTGACCTTCTGCTATCTAAAAAAACTGGTGTTATCGTACATGAAATAGGGACCTTGGGCCCACTCGGAGATCGCAAGAATATTCTTTAGTGACCATTCTTAAGACACCTTACCTTTAAAATTGGGCCGAATCCTGGCATCATATCCTGAGATCTTCCCCATTAACTTATCCAGGAAATCAGAGGGGGACATCAGTTTAGGAGAAGAGCGAGCAGATGCACCAACTTCTTTGGAAGCTGCAAGGCTGCAAATGAAAATAAATAGTCAAACAAGTATTGGTTGTTGGAAATCTACTTATCCAATATTGGTGAATGGTGAGTCATGGGTCCACCTGTGTAAATGACTTAATGGGCATGGAGAAAAACTTGTGTCTGTTTAAAACACTTTTCGGTCTGTGTCCTTTAATGCTCTAGCTCACATAGGGATATGTTGATACCATCATTGTCCTATTTCAGAATAACGACATTTCTCCAAGTCGCTAGTGGAGACTTAAAATCAATGTACTCTGACAGTATCTTAAAAATGTTACTTAGAAGCACTAACTACTTGTTCCTGTTGTCTATTGCTAAACTTAAAGGGGTGTTTCCATCTCAAAGATTGATGGCACTAATATCAGACTGGAGTGCCTTGGGCCCACCAGGAGAACTTCATTCTGGGGGCCCATCAGTGGAGTTGATCATGGGGCATACCCTGCAGCTACTGTACATGTCTACAATACTCTGCATCTTGCCTCTTTCTCTTTTTCTTTCTGCCACTCCCAAGGATATACAGCTCTGGAACAAATTCAGAGACCACTGCAAAATGTTCAGTTTCTCTGATTTTTCTCTTCAATACTAAATTTTTGGAAAAAAATGTACATTGTTATTTTACTATATAAATTATTGACAACATGTCTCGGAAATGTAAAGCAAAACATTTTGTATTTATTTGCAGTAAAGGAGAAATCTTCAAAATAATAAAAAAGAAGCAGTGCTGTCAGACCTCAAATAATGCAGAGAAAACAAGTAAATATTTATTTAGAAACAATAAGCCTAATGTTTTAAGTCAGGAAGGGTTCAGAAATCAATATTTGGTGGAATAACCATGATTTTTTCATTCAAATTCCTTTTGGCCTATTCCTAGCACTTGTTTTGCCATCCAGCTTGTCCTATTGCAAGAGGATTGTGAAGACCACAGCAGTGTTTTTTATACTTTCCTTCATTAAATAAGATTTGGTTCAGGTGATCACCTAATATGAAGCACATTAAGTAGAATGAGGTTGACTCCGGTTGGAATTTAACTGACACTAGAATAGAATGGCTGTCAGACATGTAGAGATGCTGATTTTTAGAAAACTGTGCAGTGGTCTCTTAATTTTTTCCAGAGCTGTATATGCAGTTTAAAGGAATCTCCGCATCTGCCATGCTCAGAGGCCCACCAGAGGTTTCCTCTATTCCCATGTGGGCAAGTTCAATCCTGGATGGGACCTGCACCTATCTTGAGAATGGACCTCAAAAGTCTCAATACTCCCTGTTCATTTCAATGTGAGTGCTGAGTATAGCCAAGCACATATCTTGGCCGTAGTGAGAACTTCCATAGAGAAAATCAGTGAGTAGTGCACAAACGTGATCTACTCTCTGTTCTACATGGTGACATTTGGGGCACGTTCCAGAGATTGGTGCAGGACCAAGAGGTGAGACCCACACCTACCAGACATTTATGGCATATCCCATCCATATGCTATAAATGTCTAAGATGAGAACACCCCTTTAATAGTGTTTGATTATATACCTTTGTGGTTTATATTGCACTGATTACCCTTTTCCACGGTCACACCCAAGTTTTATGTTCAGATCATCTCAGGTCATACTCTGTTTCGTACATAGTTATATACTGTACTGCCTTATTTTTGTTTGTAACCTGCTTCTATTACATTTTTAATACAAAGCATACAATACAGTTGATACAATCCAAAGTAGTTGGTGATTTAGAATGTGAACTATTTGTCCACAACAATTGTATATAATGCTTTGTTCAGAACTTAAAGGGGTTTTATCGGTTGAAGTGTTTGTGCTTTTCTGCTAATTCTATGAGATTGAATTTGAAATCCAGGAGCGAGTCTCTTTTCTCAGCAGGCTATCTCTCCTGTCCGGAGGTGTGTCTCTCCTCACTGAAGAGCTGTGACATTATCATTCTGTAATTGCAGTAGAAGGGGAAGGTTGTCTGGAAAGAACAGATCTGCAGCCTCCTGCAATGTTCTTTTGTCTGTAGAGCCTTCATCTCCAGGCTCCACAAGCTCCTTGCTGGGCTATTACCAGTTATACACACAGCCTGAACTGATGAAACACATGTGAGGAATGCACACTGCCCCCTCCCCTCTTCCCCCTCTGTTATCAGGCAGGAGGCTGTGTGACTGTGTTATATGGAGGGAGCACTGGACATAAGACTGTGTTATATGGAGGGAACACAGGACATAAGACTGTGTTATATGAGGGGATCTATGAGTTAGACAGTCAGTAATTAGCCCGATCATTCACTTTAGAGCTGGGAGATGAGTATACAGCTAGCAGCCCTTTCACATAGCTGGTTTTACTTTCGGTTTTAACAGCTCAGAGGGGAGTAAACACAGAGTGTGCAGGCAGCCAATCACAGCACAGGGGGTTGTACGGGGTGTTTCTTGTCTGGGGTCGTATCCCAACAGGCTGAATGAAATGTCAGTCAGCCAATCACAGAGCAGGCGGGGTGTCCAGGGCGAAATCCGTCCTGGGGCGTGTCCCGACTAGCCAATCACAGAAAAGGGGGCGTATCCTGACTGGCAGCAGCAAAAATAGAAAACAGATGCACAGAAAAGCTCATATCTACTATACCAAGTGACTTAGGTAATGCAACCCAATTACAAAATTGCTTATTTTTACTGTCCCCATAATCTGAGATATGATCTTTGTAGTGAGAAAACTCCTTTAAAGCTGAAGGAAACCTATTTTAAAAGTTTTAATTCAGGAGAAACCTCCATTCATGATGCCAGCCAGGGAAGAGAACTGCCAGAAAGAGTTTCTTCATGCCTATACATTACATGATCAATCTAATGGTTGCAATGAGAACACTTGCTTCTTGTCACTGCACATAATACAACTCATCCTAAGCAGGATTGTCTGAAGCAGAAAACCTTTTTAAAGTGGCCGATCTATTGTTGAAGGATTTGTAAATCTATAAGGCTTCCTTCAGAGGATTGTATTTACTTTTGATGACAAAGATTGCATGCTACTGTATTCTAGTTAGCAAACAACAAGGAATGTAACTAAGCCATTAAAAGCTAATATGATCCATTAGACTAATCATAATGGATCCCATGGCTTCTGTAAAAACAGATGCCATTCTCTTTAGTAGTATTGTGCATTGATTTGGGTCAAAGTTCAATTCGACGCAAATCTGAGCGCTTCTGTTGGGGTCAACCCGATTTAATTTTTGGTGGTGCTTGCAAAAAAAAAAAGACCATATCTTTAACTCTACATTGTCAGGGTTAGGGTTTATACTGGGTTTGAATAAGTTAACTTACCCATTCCCCAGTGATTACGATTCTGTAACACTGCTGCTTTGACGTCACCTCTGCCCCAGCACCACATTAGAGTCATTTAGCTGATGTTGGACTGGCAATGACATCAGATGGAAGTCATGTTGGAGTGACATTGCCACTGGAATGGAGGCACCAGTCCACCCCCCAAATTCAATTTAGGTTACAGTAAAGGTTAGGATTAGGGCCAGGTTTAGGGTTACAAATAGAGAATAAAATATTGGATTAGGGGCATCCCAAAAATTCGTTTTACAAATTCAGTGAAACTGGTGTGTGACCAAACAGGGACAGATTTGAGCTAAGTCGGCACATGACAGCTTGATGGATCACAATGTTGACAGTTGTGTGAAAGTAACTGTTTCTGAGCTGGGAGAGTCCACTGTGCAGGGGGAGCCTGTAAATCTACATAACCAGCAAAAGTGTAATAAAGATGCCTGTGTTCTATGGAGGAAGGGGCTGAAGCAACAGATAAACTCTGCCACACTATGTCCTCAGTGTGCTGAGCCTGCTGCACTGTATGTAGTGAGAGACTCAGATTACCCTGCTATGCCCTCTGCTCCCCCTGCACAGTTGGTTTCTTCCACACAAGGATTTCTTCTAAATAAGGATCAAAGTGAAAGTAAAACCTGTTCCCCTGTAATACTGAGGGAAATCCTCTGCATTGCTATTGACATGTATTTGAGAAAAGTCTTATAATTTCATTGATTAACAATTTTTGTCTGTTTGTGTGGAGGTGATAGGTAGTCTTTAAGCATAGTGTAGTTTGCTTTAGACATGTAGGACGGCATGTATAAATCTTGATGTAGACACACCAGTTCTAAATCGCTTTAGACCAGTGTAAAATGCAACAGTATGTATGAACCTGTCGTACTGTGGTTCATATATTTGGCTCAACGTAGGTGGAGCTCAGGTTAATATTGGTGTGAAGCCTAATTGTGCTGCATTGTAAGCGCAAAGGTTGCTGTGCTGGAAAAGACTGTACATAATTTCTGACAGCTTGGACCATGCTAACTTAGGTTAAAGAGGGTTTCTCACTTCAAAAATGAGCTTTCAACATGAAGGGACTGTTAAATGAAGATATTTTCTAAATACAAGGGCCAGTAGATTTTACTTTAGCCTTGAGATACAGACAGTTTAGCAGCTCTCTGACTGTACACAGATTTCAATGGTAACCTGCATATCAGAACGACTTCTGTTATTTGATTAGCTGAGGGCTGGAGTGATGCCAACCCACGGACAGATGGACTGAGTTCTGAGTGAAATAATTAGATTTAGCAAAATTAGCTGCAGTAAACAAAAGGTACAAGTGCTGTGAGGACTGAGAAACATAGTTACCTGTAATTGTGTTAGAGATAATCCCCTGCACTGTCAGAGCAACAGTTTGAAGTCAATATATACTAATCACTGCTGTAGAACCACCCACAGCCTACGGAGACAGAGTGAGTGACTGCAGTAACCAAAAGGTACAGGGGCTGTGAGGACTTAGAAACATAGAGTTACCTGTAATTGTGTTAGAGATAATCTCCTGCACTGTCAGAGTAATGGTTTGAAGTTAATATATACTTATTACTGCTGTAGAACCACCCACAGCCCAAGGAGACAAAGTGAGTGTAAAACTGCCACTGAGCCAGTGAAACAGCGTGGAGAAAAAAACACCATTATTTATAAAACTATATAAAATTAAATATTTTCCATTTAATCTAAAATTATAAAATATCCCAAAAATCTAAAATGATCTCATATCAAATTAATATTAAATTAAATAATATAAAATTCTTAAATCAATACAACATCTACCATAAATTCCATTCTGAAACAGGTATTTATGTAGTTGGTGTAGTACTGTCAGTGATTATAACCACATCATCTGTTTAGAAAAAAAGAAGAGCTGTCAGAATAACATGTCAGGGAAAAGAAACTATTGTAGCAGTGATCTTGCTTGGTACACAACAAGTCTCAGAGACCTATCCTGTGTCGGCTATTGCTGTATGCAGAATTAAGGCTGAGATCAGGTAGAAAAAAATTCACACCGATCAACATGTGATTAAAATTGGTTTCATTTAAAGTTGTTTTGCCACGAAGTAAAATTGATGTGGGAAGTTTTTAAATTAAATAACAAACATTTTCACCATTCATTATTATTAAAAATTCTGCACCATTTTTGTCTTAGCTGCTCCTTTAGTGATCCATTGTTTACAGCTCATCTCCAGGGGAAACGACCAGGGCTCAGAGCTTCTCAGTCCTGGTCGCACATGCTCAGACATCACCTCTCCTCTCATCACTCAGCTACTGAGTGTTCAAACCCCAGGTGCTGTCATTCTACTCCTGTCCTTTGTACTCTTTAGTAATTAGTCAAACAGTGCAAATAAATAAAAAAGAAACCTCAATCAGGTCTGTGCATTGATAAAGAGAAATAAAATCCACAGGTTTGGTTCCTGCAGGGATTTGAACCGAGGACCCTTGTGCCTGGAGGCAAAAGTTTTATCTTTGTGCTACAATGTAGCTACTTACAGTTCTACACATAAACAGACCTTTCTTTTGACTAAAGAGAGGAAAGGCCTGATGATGTCATCCTGCTGGGTCACATGATCTGCAATTCAAACAAATCACACACGCCCCCTTCTGAGCACACAGAGCTGAAGAGCTGGATGCAGGAGGTATGAAATGAGATTGTGGCAAAACCCTTTAATGTAGTAAAATAGAAAATAAAAAACTGGAACGAAAAAATGTCCATAAAAAGTTTAAACCGCTTGCCAAATCCTGACCTACTGACCGAGAGACCTATATTTTGATGAACAAAAATTAACATACAATATAACAGCATAAAAAAGTAATTACAAAAAACAAAAAATTGAAAAATCAGAACGAAATTTTATTAACATAATTTATTTTTCATTAGAAAATCAATTCATTGAACTGCTTTAATCACTATAGAGAAGAACATGAACATCAATTATACTGTTCAATGTTTCTCTTTGAACTATGTCACAATGCTCTCAGAGAAACCCATATATTGCATAGACTGATTACACACAGAGCGATATATTTCAAGCATTTATTTCTTTTAATGTGGAAGAATATTGCTTATAACTAATGAAAACCCAAGATTCAGTATATCAGAAAATTAAAATGATCTGAGAAAGGTCAATATTGTTTACTCATGGTGTCACACGCAAAAGTTTTCTGGCTCCTCTGTCTGGTTCAGTAGCTATATAATCATAGGGAAGAATGCTGACTTGACAGTTGTCTAAAAGACAGTCATTGACACCTTCCACCAGTAGGGGAAGCCGCAGAATGTGCATTAACTAACCTTTGAAATGATAATCATAATTCACCCAACATGAGGCATCCTGGACAAAAAGCTGTTCAGTCTGTCAGTATGGTCTGTCTTCCATCAATCAGCCTTGATCATGACATACAAGGGGCTAAATAACAAAGATCAGAGGTTTCCATGGTCTCGATCATTAGAACAGGACATTCTTCAGATCCTGCTTCTGATGTCATGGGCACAGTAGTATAGCCCACATGATCAGGGCACCGTGATAGTACCACATACTGTGTTTTTCCAAAAAATAAGCCCTCCCCCAAAAATAAGCCCTAGCTTGATTTTTAGGGATTTTTTGGAGTAGGTGTTAAATATAAGCTCTATTCCAAAAATTAACCCTAGTTAGTCAGCGCCTCCAGCGCTAGGTTATGTCGCTAACATCACGGAGACATAACCTAATGCTGGAGGCACTGGAATAGGCACAATGTAGCTCCCAAATCGTCCTGCTGCTTCCTCCCACCACGGCAGGGTACAATCTGCTCACCCGCTCCTGTGTCCCAAGTAGCGCCTCCTGAGTGTTGTCCAGGGTCTCGCCTCCTGGCCGCTACTGCACTATAGTGAGGGCTTGGCTACCGCTCCAGGCTCCC
Source organism: Phyllomedusa bahiana (assembly GCA_025379985.1). Taxonomy (NCBI): domain Eukaryota; kingdom Metazoa; phylum Chordata; class Amphibia; order Anura; family Hylidae; genus Phyllomedusa; species Phyllomedusa bahiana. The sequence goes on from JAODAL010047588.1 coordinate 13,181, forward strand.
GCCGCTACTGCACTATAGTGTGGGCTTGGCTGCCGATCCAGGGTCCCACCTCCTGCCTCCTGAGTGCCTACTCTTGGACCCCACTTCCCAGCCGGCCCTGCTCGCTCCCACAGAAGCAGCCACGTGTGACATCACAACCACCGTTCCCGAGTCCCACTCCAGACTCCCGCTTCCTGCCCCCTCCCTGTCGCATAGAGAAGAAGAGTGCCACTGCCATATTATTATTATTATTATTATTATTATTATTTATTTTAAAGCGCCATTGATTCCAGGGCGCTGTACATTCGAGGGGGTTACATACATTACATAAGTCAAACGAGTACACTGATAAGAGAGAGGACCCTACCCGCGAGGGCTTATAATCTACAAGGAGGGGGTAGAGACAGGAGGTGAGGGGCAGGCCATACAAAGTGTTTTGAGAGTGCCAGTAAGTGTCACCATAAGGGTATGTTCACATGCCATAATTGCGGCGCGTACAGTACGTGTTGCAATACGCGGTGAAATATGTGGCGAAATGCGTGCCAAAATAAATCGTGTAAACATAACATAAGAGATACTGACACAGCACCAACAATTGTGAATGTAAGTAAGCCCTCTCCCAAAAATAAGCCCTAGTCCTTTTTTTGGAAATGAATATAATATAAGACCCTGTCTTATATTTGGAAAAACTCGGTAGTCCTTCTGTGGGCTTCTGGTTTTCAAAGCACTGAAGAATTTCTTAATTCTTGTCTAAGAAATAAGGTTCATATATTTATGAAGTGCTTTGGTGCAGGACAGTTTATTGGACAAATAGGCAAACAGGAAGGAGCAAATCAAGAATATGGTATAAATAAGTAAAGACATAGAATAGATTTGAAAAAACCTTTTTGAAAAACTGACCAAATATCTCATAGATCTTTTAAAACTGAAAGATTGCATAATGAAAATAATACAAGTACAATTTAAAATTTCCTGTGCACCCTTCTGTGGAAACCATCCGACCCATGGAACCAAAATTAGATATTAAATACAGAAAGGATGGTAGTATCAATAAAAATATATTTCTACACAGATCTTTAATGCAGGGTTCTGCAACGTCGGCTGTCCTGCTGTTGGGAAACTACATCTGTCATCATGGCCACTTATATAGATTACAGTATATAAATGCATGATGGGAGTTGTAGTTTCCCAACAGCAGGACAGCCGACGTTGCAGAACCCTGCATTAATGATCTTGTTCTTCCTTATTGCCATTTGTATAGGGAGCAATTTAATTAATAGGTGTACAAAAAAGTAAGAGGAGCTGATAGAAAAGAACAAAATTTGGCTCCTGTCTGGTGCCTCCCTAACACTAACCATTGAACTAACTAGAATTATGCACCAAGCCAGCTCACCTGTAGTATTCCATTCAGTAGTGAAACAGGTGGGGTACACAGATCGCCCACAGGACCTTGAGGGCTGTAGAAATCCAAAACAAAGGTGTGATCCAGTTCCAAAAATAAAACTCAAAACTTATCAAATCATGCTTGAAAAAGACACATAATAGTCTTGTGCACACATGAACGCTGACGCATTTTGAGCGGGGAACCATTCTTAGTCATAGCCACCGCAGCTGAGTTTAAATTATTATGAGTTTTATTTTTGGAGCTGGATCACACCTTTTGTATTGAGCTACCATTGGTTTCCAGTAGACACATGGTTATTTACCCAATCTTTGGGTTAACCTTTCAAATCCTTGTTGGCTAAGTTTATGGGCTCTGTTAGGCAAGGAGGTAGGAGCAGGGGCTAGAATGGAAAGCTCCCTGCTGGATCATTATTTGTGCGTATGTGGGGACGGTCCCCATCCTGTAGGCATGTTCCCAGCACTATGTGTCGTGAAATAGTTGTACATTAGGAGAAGTTGAGAGAGGCTGAGCAAAGGGTACCTTGCCTGGTTGACAAGACACTGCTGGTACAGTGGCTGGAGTTTAAAACAGCTGAGACTGATGACTGGACCTGCTGAGTTGAAGAGGGTGGTGGCATGTGTGACATCAGTGCCATCAGTGTTATCCAAGTGAGTAGCACTGGTACATTACTGAGCTGCAGTGTCCTGAAGAGTCTGTGAGTACCAGACTTCTGATGTAGGGGACAATGGTAGAACGCTGGTGTTTGATTAAAGGGGTTTTGCCACGATCTAATGTTGACGTGGGATCCCCCAAAATGGGTATTTAATCACTTTTCTAAATATATGTGATTACAAAAAGTGAAGCCTCTGAGATCAACACCCTGACTAAGTTGCCCTTAGTTTCCTAAAGTTTACATTAGACACGACCAGGAGCTGACAGGACCTGATCTGGCCGCGCTTGCGTTGTTTGTACTTCTTACCTGATGGCAGGGAACATGAATGAGCTTTGAAGGGAGGGGGAGAAAAGATCATGTGTCTTTTGTATAGAGAATCCAATGGTTGTAATGTAATTATCTGAGTAAACATGCAGACGCTCCCTGCTCAGCCCTCCTCCCTCTCCCCCTGCATCAGTTTGTGAACAAATGAAAGAAGGCTGCCTGCTAGGAGCTTATCTTCTCTCCTGAGCAGATAAGAGGGAGAAACACAACGCATATAGTTTCTGCACAATACAGTTATCCCTGTGGATTAGCCAAACAACTACAGAGACTGAGTATCAGGAGCATGCATGGAAGGTAGTGCAATGACATCACAGAGGAGGTATTTGTTTTTTTAACAGAAACACAACGTCCCTTTTTTCATGCCTCAAGAGGGGAGTATCAGCCTGTTAGGTGAGGAACTTACTTCTTGGCAAAACCCCTTTAAGTATTACTGGGGGTAATTGGTAACATTCCCTTGTTGCTCACTCAAGTCTTTATTTATTAAAAACTATGCCTCTTAATCAAAACCACCAAAAGTCTAGAGCTTTATGTAAGCTACAAAGTTACTGTAATGGCCAAGCTTCTGTGCCTCATCAGAGTTCTGGACCTCCTCTTGTGTTTATAGGCAGAGACTGCCTGTGTTATTGCCATGTCATCTCCTAACACCAACATCAGTTTGCAGGGAATAAGAGCACACTGCATGACTTGGCCCCTTTTATTTCCAGTACTGTGAACCTGGTCTAGGCTGCAATAACCCGATAGTTGCAGTATGGTCTATCTCTGTGATATGTATGTCCTTAGTGATAGGTGCATATTAGGATGTTGCTGTGCATGAAATTCTCTATTAGTAAGGAGAAGACTCCCCAATGGTATATGTTCTCATAACATTTGTTGTTAGTCTGTGTTATTGTATGTCCATTTGGTCTGTGTTTTCATCCTCAGGATAAAACTTTCTAGGGTTCACAGTTTGATCAATGACATTTCAGAATGGACTCTACGAAATGTCCTTTGTATGACAAACGTAACTTCTGTGATGGCTGTAAAGTCTGAGAGGGGCATCAGATCTGGTTGGCTTCATATCTTTTTCCATGGTTTACATGCTTTGTGACCTCCTCAGTTACCACAATGTTAGCAAGGGAAGAGGAATTCCTGAGCTAGCCCTTCCGCCCCAATGAGCCATCCTGATCAGCACCAGGAATTGGGTCTTACTTTGGTTTTTACTATGTCCCCTTCATTGGAAGGTACTAAACTTCACTTCTATATAGATTATTGCCTAATTTTCAGTTCTTGGAAACCATCACACTTAAAGGGAATCAATAGTGCTTTATTGCTGTTCTACATGAACTTATACAGTGAACCATAACAGTTTATGCTCGCTACCTCTGCAAGCTACACGGACAGGAAAAATGAACATTATTCTCTGCCTAACAATATGAAGAAAATACACTCACACATTATTCCACCTAGATTCCATAAAGATAGTATTATCTCTTATTATTCCTGGAAAATCTAATTCCGGGCCTATCTGGAGGCTTGCAGGTAATATCATTTTCTATTGTACAACACTATAAATACCACTGTGCACATACAATAAAAAATGTATATTTGATCATGTCTGCACATTGTCAACCACTGGGACCCCCAGTATGAAATGCAATCTGTTTTCCTGTATCTGAATTGTTCTGCAAGATGTGAGATCAGCTTCAAGTGAAAGAAATTACTTTTTTTATTTTATTTTATAGAATGGGATCAGTATTATGAAAGTACCATATCCATATTCTAAGACAGCCTGGATGAAATATATCAAAATATATGTATGAGATAAAACTATTACTAATAATCGAACCCTCATCCCTCTTACCCACACATATCAATATATGAATGCATTAAAATGGTTTACAAGGTTAAGATTTGCAACAAATGGTTTGATACGTATAGTACGACTGCCAAGTGCTTGAATGGGCAAGATGAGCCACTGCTTCAGACCAAGAGCCGTGGGAAGGGGCATAGTTATAACCTCCATGGTCACAGAATGTTTCAAGTGGCTTGTTGAAGAAACTGGCCTGAGAGTTTGCCATTTATACTACTATATTCTCTGCCACTGTCACAGATAAAAAAAAATAAGTGACCAGAACCTTGCCTAATGTGTGTCACAGATTACTATTATTATTATTTAACACCATTAATTGAAGGCTCTGTACAAGCAAAGGGGTTCATATTGTCACGGATGCCCCTGCGACCCTCGCATGTCGTGTCGCAGGCACGCTCGTTCATCTATCTGTCCCACGAGCTACTTACCCGACCACGCTCCTGCTGCAGCCTCTGTCCTGCAGAGCGCACGGCCCCGCACCCTAGGGCGGGCGGGCGTCGGCAGTGATAAATTTAAAGGGCCAGCGCATTGGTAATTGGCTATTGCCGGTCGCTGCCCCTATTTAAGCCTGCCTCTTCCTAGTGACCTTGCCGGGTCTTTAGTGCCCTGTTGCCTATTGAGAAAGCGTTCCTAAGCCTTGTTCTGATCACCATGTACCGAACCGTTTGCCTCCGTCCTACGACCACGAATCTTGCCGCCTGCCCTGACCTTCTGCCTGTCCACGACCTCGAACCATAGCCACCTGTCCTGACCTCCTGCCTGTCCCCGACTACGAGCCTGCCTACCGATTTTGTACCACACTAAACCTCGGCTGCCTCCGCAAGCAAGTCACGTTAGGGGTAGCGACCTGGTAGACTCCCGCCGTAGCAAGTCCATCCCGCTTTGCAGCGGGCTCTGGGGAAACGGGACCCACTTAGATTCCGCTCCCTGGCGTGGCTTACGCCATCGCTTGTGGTGTTCCAGAGGATCCACTACCTCCGACCGTGACACATATGCACATGGTCTCTCTCCTTTCTTTTTTTTTAAATTGTATTTATTAGTTTTCCAAACAGAAAGTCGACAAACTTAGAAATAGAATCCAACATTGCTTTTACATCTAGAGCACAATTTCAAAGTTTCTCCACACTTAATAGAGTCCTTAATCAGGTTATAGACATGTTCCGCACCTGCTTAAGCTTTTAACGTTATAATTGACAACATGTAAACAACAAAAGATAATTACAAAAACCAGAACTTGTGCTCCAAAAAGTCCGCCGCCTTACCCTCTCTCCCCATCCCACACTCTATAAGTACATTATCCCTCCCAGCCAGAGGCAGGGAGAAACCATATAACGAGTAAAGGGGATATATGCTGCGACCAGCCCTGATTAAGTTGTGTACCATGAGCACGATTATATACTGAGCCTGACTATTGTGATATAAAGAATAGTGTATTAATCTAGTGTTAGAGCTGCTGTCCCCAGCAAAGACAGAATGGCATTGGGAGTGTCCGAACGGCGAGTTTTGTCTGTCAGCCTCAAGGAATCCTGACCTTCCAGTTGTCTGGTCAAATACTAGCCTGTGGCCACAAAACACTCGTAAAACATCCGTCTGGTGTCATGCGGGAGTTTTTCTAGAATCCTGCCCCAGAGATCAAAGAAGCCCTTGACCCTCTTTTCCTTCCGCTGCATTGTGTCTAAAATCATGCTGAACCGTATGTTTAATAAAAGTGGATATCTCCACCCAAAATTGCTTGATCATAGGACAGTCCCACAACTCTCTCCTTTCTTAGTGTGTCCGATGCTGCAATGTCCTGACAGGGCTTGAGACGATTCGTTCAAAGGGGTTGTCTCACTACAAGGATTGCTGCTTTTTATGTTAAATATCTTGCAAAAACAGGTCACTTTGCAATATGAGTCCATTAGCAGTGTCCTACCTATTCCTAGATATCCCCTCTTGTATGGGCTGCATCAGCTCCTCAGGTTGCTCTAGCTACAGACCTGTTCAATATCTCCTGACAGGCTGCCAGCACTGGTTGCTATAGCTCATATATATATTTTTTTGTATATATTTTTTTGTCTAGGGTCAGGTTCCGGGCAAGAACGCCCTTATCGGGGTGATTTTCTTGCATTAAGCAGGTTAGGGACCGTGTATGTTTGCATTGCCACCTGGTATATTATTTTCTGAGAGATGTCCAAATGGGTATCCTTTTATCTTAACAAAATCAACAAAAACTCCTCTTATGTAATATTAGGGGGAGAAAAGAGGCACCCTAAATGCAATGACCATAGCCTGGATATACCAAGGCAACTTCAATATCAAATACACAGAAATTGGTATAGATCCTAGGCAGTAATGATAAAACTTAGCTTTTAATAATCCGTAAAACAAAACTGCTATTCCTAATAAACTATTCCTAATCTATAACACAAAATACACACTAAAACCCTACATCTAAGACTACCTACCAAAAAAAATGGGGTAATCGCCCTGATAAGGGCATCCTCAACATGTACCTAAACTAACGTATCCCTACACCTACTACTACTACAAATATTATAATATAACAATACCTCTGATACAATGACTAAACCTACTGATATACCAAAAGACACAAATATATCCCCAATGTATATATACTAAATCTTACTCCATTCCTTGTAGCCTTAGATGTAGGGTTTTAGTGTGTATTTTGTGTTATAGATTAGGAATAGCTTATTAGGAATAGCAATTTTGTTTTACGGATTATTAAAAGCTAAGTTTTATCATTACTGCCTAGGATCTATACCAATTTCTTGGTATTTGATATCCTTTTATCTTGTATGAATAAAGTTAATTTTTAGGATTCACCTCCTTTTTGGTTTTTGTTGTTACTTGTGCTAGAGGTTTCTTTGACAACTACTTACCTGTTAGTTGATCTGTCGTGCTTCTTTCATATACATTCTATAAGACCAGGACAAATACAAAATAAGCAGCAAGTAACAATCTGATACAGAAGAGAAGAGGACCCTGCCCACAAGAGTTTATAATCTACAAAGGAGGAGGATTGAGACAGGAGGTGAGGGGCAGACATATTATTGTCAATTGTAGGAGATGGGTTTTTAGATTACTTTTGAAAGTTGTAGAGTTGGCAGAGAGCCTGATGTGATGAGGTATGGAGTTCCTGAGTGTGGGAAATGCCCAGGAGATATCTTGGAGATGGTTGTGTGAGGAGCTGAGACGGGGAGAGCAGGGAAGAAGGTTCTGTGAGGAGTGGAGATTGTGTGAAGGAAGGTAACTAGAGATCAAGGCAGAGATGCATGGGGGGGAAGGTTATGGTGAGCCTTGTAGGTGATGGCTAGTAACTTGAACTGAATTTGTTAGGCAATGGGTAACCAGTGAAGAGATTGGCAGAGGGGAGAAGCAAAGAAGAAACAAGGAGAGAGGTGGATCGGACAGGCAGCGGAGTTTAGGATGGACTGAAGGGAAGCAATAGCGAATACCAGAGAAAACAATGGATCCAGCGTAGGATAAAACTTAAGCCATAGTTTAATTGTAAATACACATATGAGGGTACAGTTAGGGTACAAACTCCCAACGCGTTTCTCGCGTACACAAGGCGCCTTGTTCACGGTATGTTTTCTCTGGTATTCGCTATTGCACAGCCGAGACTGGCGGCCAGGATCTCGTGCGGAGGAAAGCCCAAGGAGGAGCTGCAGCATTTATTGGAAACCGTACGTGGACACTGTTGTTGAGCTTACATCTTTTCCATTTTACCATTGTTTGAAGGGAAGCAAGAGTGCTAGATGGGAGGCCACAGAGAAGGATGTTATAGTAATCCAGAAATGATGAGGGCATGAACAAGCATTTTGCAGAGTCAAAGTCAAGAAAGGAGCAGATTCAGGAAATATTTTTCAAGTGGAGGCAGCAGGAGGTGGTAAGGGCTTGGTAAGAGTCAAAGTAAATCCCAAGATTGATATAATGTAGAGTGGGATGGGGAAAAAGATAATGGACGTTTTTCTCCATATTGAGTTTGAGAAGACAGGAGGAGAAGGAGAATATGGATGACAGACAGATTGGGGCCCTGAAAAACAGAGAGTTCACATCTGGACTAGGACAATCTGAAATGCTGCATACATATTGCTTCTACTACAACTGCATGTAAGGCAGAAAACTACAAGACTGAACATATATCTTTATATAGAATTAGGAGGGTATGAAGGGTTTGCTATACGGCTGACTGGGAATCAAGGACACTTGCTGATTGTTGTGTTACCTAGGTCATTTGCAAATACAAAAAAAAAAATTCTAGGGCGCACAGTAATAAAAGCAAGAAAATTATGATGATAACACTGAGATTAAATCCCAAAACGGATCTCTCTTCAGATCCCTCTGCATATTGTGAATGGACCGTGTTTTCATGTGTCACTTGATCTGACAACACTACTGTTTCTATGCTCAGAGGTTGTGGTGCATAAATCCGAGTATGGTCTGCTCGGTAGTTTAAACCACGGCACGGCATTTCACTCATGTCCTCTAAAGACAATAACCTGCTTTGAAGGGTGTTCATAACATCTGCTGTCTCCACAACCACTACATGCGTATCTGCAGGATCTAGGATAGTCACACACTGCTGATGGCAATTTACATTACTTATACAGTCATTCACATTTGGGTTGCATTGACTACTGTGACCCTGCCCCAATCAAGAAGGTACCAAAAGGATAATGCAAGCAGATGGTTCGTCACCTCAAGGCACAAGCTGAGTATATCTTGACCTACATCTGGGAATGTCTGTATACATAATAGAGTGCTAGTCTGCTGTACTATTTTCTTTTACAGAAAAATACATTTTTGTTAGAGCTAGCATCAAATATTATTGATGACAGTATTTCTGCATGTGGTGGTAATGTTACCTTGATTGATATGTAGATACCCTAGCAGAATACATTGTTCGGATACATTTTATATTTGAATGGTAGCTTCACCCATTGGGGTAATCAGATACTCAGGAACTTAAAATTAATAGAAGAGGATCCCCTGTTCAGGTCCCGTATCTATTAGCTATAGAAGAGAATGGTTATATTGGGTGATCTGTATGAAAGGGGGACATCTATGAACTTTGGCGCGTCAAAGGTGAAGGTTTCATCTTTTTTCCTGTGTATACTGTGCCTGATGTATGCCGGTGGGCGAAGTGCGCTCATAAATGCGGTGTAAACTTCGATGCCTCCAGCAGACAGACCACATTGAAATAGGTCTGTCTGTCGGAGCTGTAATGCACCTCGCTTTGCCGACCGGCATTCATACATGCGTCAAAGTTTTCGAATGTGGCGAGACCCGCTCTTAGAACGCCCACAGCACGCCCCTTCATGTTAGGCGCATTGGAAAGTGGCGAAGCTTTCGACTAATGCACCTAACACATATGCAAGGTGCGTCCGACATCGGAGCAGGTACAGTGAGGCGCATTATAGGCCAGAAAAAGTGTGAAAAGCCCGATCATACATGTCCCCCAAACTGTCTATAGATTTATGAACCGTTGTACGCCAAAACTTGGTACAATCTGTGCCAGACTCAACACTTTTGGATGCGCCAAAGATGCTGGGGCGTGTCACATCAAAGTCATAAAAGTTTGGTGCAAAACTGTCATACAAATCCATACCAGTTTCAAAGTGGCATGGCTTAGACTATTTTTGACATAAAGCAGGACACATTTTGAAATCGCTGAGAGACACTTTCATACATATTGTTGGATTGTGCACTATGAAAAAAAAGAGGTAGAACTGACGAGTTGGCGCCAGGTTCATAAATGTCCACTATAGTGTATTTGCCTTTTTGCATTTCAATTTGAACTGTGTAATACTTCATTTCCCCTGTGGTAACACTGCAAGAGAACTTCTTAGTTCCCCCACAGATCACATCAAATCACCAAGATCCAAATCATGAAAAACCTGACAATCAGCTTATGGCTGGGGGACAGGGTTGACAATGGTGCATATGTTCCTGGACAGTTCATAAAATAGGCAACTTTTTTCCAGTGTAGAGGAGGAACAAAATGTAATGTTCTTAATTTTTTTGAGGCTGGTGATACTTGAGCAAATCCTTGTGACTGTATTTATCATCATCTAATTATACGCTTACAGTAAATATTGTGTATAAGTATTAGTAACATTCATATCAGTAAAGAAAACTAAATTAGTAATAAAACCTATGATCTAGTCCTTTCAACATATATGTCTTGCGTCTTCTTTTCGAGTTCTTGTCTAATCGCATTTCGCCTGTTCGGATTCATTTTTCTTCTTATGGCTGGTGAACCCCGTGGGGTGGTTTCATTCCTAGGTTGGAATATAGACAAACTCCACATGTCATCAGCCTGGGTGCTGAGTCCCTACATATGATATTTTACACTTACATGTGGTTGGAGCAGGCTCGGACTGGCCCACAGGGCAATAGGGGAAACCCCCGGTGGGCCCTTGAGCATGGTTGACATGGAGTTGTTTTTTAACTGCATATACAGCCTCAGAAAAGGCAAAAAAGCATAGAAAAAGAGGCAGAAAGTGAGAGGCAGAGTATAGGAGGCATCTACAGTCATTAATAGCAGATGTAGGTTGGGTCTCTAAAATAAACTCCACCGGTGGGCCCAGAAACAGCTCAACGGGTGGGCCCCTAGAATCAACTCCCCCTGTGGGCCCTAGGCACCCCAGTCCGACACTGGGTTGGAGTATAGCATGTTGACTCTACAACCTGAAGTGTGTACAAAGATATCAGCCTGCAGGCAACAGGCATCTTATGTCAAAGAGACGCTGTCTTCATCACAGTTTAATTAATGAACCCATTAATACGGGTCTATATAGGCGGGTCTCCCTGTAACATCTGCTGCTGATACCATGTCGTAAGAATGAAACAGTCCCTTATGGCATGCTGAATCCTATCCGGCAGCAGAGGGATGAAACTACCCCATATTTAAAAAAAAATTTGTGTATGTGATTCTTTTTTGAGCGAGGCCTCAACCCAGTCCAACTTCATAATGTAGGACAGTTTATCCAATAACATCTTAAATGGTGGAGGAGAATTCTGTATCCAAGTGTTTAGAATTGTTTTAATCCCTGCCGCTGAGACCATGTACAGAAGCTTCCTACTCCCCAGTGCATAGGGTGTCCTCTGGGTGTCTATGTGGCCAAATATGATTTTTCATAAAAATGTTGACTATTCGATTTTTGGATAAGTTGTCCACAAACAAAATTGGCTAAAGGAAGATTATCCATAGTGGAATGTAATAGTAATTACCCATTACTTTCAGATTGCAGTTACTTTGTATAACTTGGCCTTGATTTTTTTTTATCTTTGGACACAATCTATGTAGAGTGTACCATTCCTAGTATTGCAGGTGCACTGTTTTTTTTGTTCGGTTTTCGTTACGTTTAAGTACTGTTAAAAAATACAAACATTCTCTATTTCTTACATTTCTGCTGCGGTGACATTTTCTGTGACCAATAACTTTTTGTCTTACACCTATAGACCTGAGTAAGGAGGCATTTTTTGCATGTTGAAATCTACTTTTCTATTGATTTTATTTTAGGATAGATGCGACTTTTTGATCACCTTTTATTCCAATTTTTAAGGGACATGAAAAGACCCAAAAATCCCACAATTTTGGCGTTTGGAATTTTTTTTGTTCTACGTTGTTCATCGTGCGAGATAAATGATGCTATGTTTTAATAGATTGGACTTTAACGGATGTGGTGATGCCAAATATGTGTAAGCTTTTTTATTTTTTTATTTGAAAAATGGCAAAAGGGAGGTGGGGGAGGAAATAATAGAAATCTACAAATGGCAGCTATGGCAGACTACATTACGCTTCCAGCTCTTACATTAACAGATTGGCATCCCCAATCTCACCGTGTGGTGCCAATTGGAGTGGGGGACGGTGTGTCGCACCACTTCTCATTCATTTAGACGCCACAGCCGCAATAGCTGCAGTGTTAAAAGGGTTAAACAGCAGGGAACTGAGCCTGCTCCATTCCCTGCTGTCAGCGCCGGGTGTCCGCTGCAATTGCCGGTAAGAGCTTACATGTATTTTATTGTTTATGTGATAGAGCAATAGAAAGTAATGAGTATTTTTGAAGTGTAAAGAAATTTTACAAAATTTACAAATTAAAAAACTGAAAGGTGTAACATGCATATGTATTCAGCCCCCTGAGTCAATACTTTGTAGGACCACTTTTAGTGTAATGACGGCTGCAGTCTGTTGGCAGATGTCTCTAACAGCCCACAACAGAAGACTGACTATTATTTCTAGTGTAGCCCTGGATTCTCTAATTAAGAAAACTACAGTGGTTATCCCCACAAATAAAAAATAAACTAAGCTGGGTTGCTTACTTCTGTTCCTTTAGCTAACTAAAAGTTAAACCCCAAACTAGCAGATTAGTGATGATGATGCTTCATGTAAAATGGTATTTACTATTCCCAAATTAAGTATTTCCTTAATGTCATTGTCAGGGAGAGTGTTGGACTGGGGTTACTAGGGCCCACCAATGGAATATCATTCTTGAAACCAACCTGAGGACTTGATTCTGGGGTCCTCCAGTAGTGTTGATTCTGGAGTCCTTCTGTGAAGGCAATTCTGGGGTCCTCCAGAGGAGTTGATTCTGGGGTCCTTCTGTGGAGTAAATTCTGGGGTCCTCCAGTGGAGTTGATTCTCGGGTCCTACAGTGGAGTTGATTCTGGGGTCCTTCTGTGAAGTCAATTCTGGGGTCCTCCAGAGGAGTTGATTCTGGGGTCCTTCTGTGGAGTAAATTCTGGGGTCCTCCAGTGGTTGATTCTGGGGTCCTCCAGTGGAGTCGATTCTGGGGTCCTCCAGTGGAGTTGATTCTGGGGTCCTCCAGTGGAGTTGATTCTGGGGTCCTCCTGTGGAGTCGATTCTGGAGTCCTCCAGTGGAGTTGATTCTGGGGTCCTCCTGTGGAGTTGATTCTGGGCTCCTCCAGTGCAGTTGATTCTGGAGTCCTCCAGTGGAGTCGTATTCTAGGACCAGCCCTACAGCTATTGCACATGCCTCTTATACTCTGCCTGGTGCTTTTTGCCTCTTTCTTTCTGCCTCTCCCAAGAATGTATATGCAGTTTAAAAGAAACTCCAAGTCTGCCACGCTCAGGGGCCCATCGGGAGTTTTCACTGTTCTCTGCTAAAAACCCTATGATCACTAGCACAAAAAAAACAAACCTTTTTATGTTAAAGCCTACGAGGTTGTAATAACTGTAACTAAATAACAATGTTGCTCGAATAAGTCCCTGTTCAATTGACCACTGGTTTGACTGAATTTGTGAAAAAAATGCGGGTTTGACGAGTTTCTAAACCTTACCCTAAACATAAGCCTAAGTTGGGTTAAGGTACTGTTCCACGGTGCTTCCGATTAATCGGTGCTCCCAGTGCGGTGTCACTTCTGGTCCGATGCCACTTCTGGTTACCATAACATACGGGTAATTCTGTTAGATTTGGTTTGAATTTGTTATCGCCCGGATTTCAAAGCACTACATCATAGTTTTAGTAATCACCTGTACTTAAAACGGCGGACAAACTATATACAATAAAATTTCTTCAAGGGCTTTTCTATAGAGCCATGTATGAGTGAGACAGTTTATCACAAGGCATTATGGGAAAAGAGATGGAAGCTCAAGCTTTCTCAATTAGATGTAACAAATCCTCAATTTGCTTCTGACTCACTGAGTCTTTGGAAAGCGACAGGGATGTTAGCCAAGCCAGCACAACTCATTTGCATACAGCTGTTTCAGGGTTTTGCCACTCATCAGTGCAGAGCAGAGCTTGCTGGCTGGCTGGAGGATTGAGGATTTGTTACATCCAATAAAAAGGCGCTTGAGCTTCCAGCTCTTATCCCATAATGCCTCGCGATATGCAGGTGCTTAGTGGGGTTTCAAATCCTCTTTCAACTTTATCTCTCCCCTTTTTTTGATATGTTGGAGTCATTTATGTTAATTTTGATGCTTTAAGTCTAAATAATTCCATTTTCTTTGTTGCCGTGGAGCTTCTATTCCTGTACACTACAGACCACCATTTGGTGATCCTTTTTCCACTGAGCACCAATCTTTCCATTAGATGTGTGATCGTAACCATCCACAATCACAATTATTTCAGTCAGGTAAGCAATTGAGATATCACTACTGTGAGGTATTCTGTTGTGACAGCACATGTAGGTTTCAGTTAATTAAGCTACTGTGACATCACAATTGTGTTTCTATTAGGTAACTGTTGTGACATCACAATTGTTTCAGTCGCATAAACTACTGTACATTTGCCAATCTTTTATCTGCTACTGTATGTATGGGAGATTTTAGTCGGGCCCAGGCAGACCTGAAAATACCGCCTGAAACACACCAGAACACTTATTTTTGAGATGAGGTTCATTTAAGCCCCACCCCTTTTCCATTCCAATTTGTGGAAGTCTCCTGTAGAAACCGGGAGGGTTGTCAAGTATGAGCTATTGTCTCATCAAAACTGTGCTTGCTTCTATGACGTATGCTGTTGTGTTATCACAAATATGTTTCTGTCAGTTAAGTTGGACAGCAGAAACCAGTAGCCTATTATTAAGAAACCCATGTAATTGCCACGGGTGCTCCTGCAGCTCTAACACCCGTGGTTCCAAAATATTGGCAAGTGGCGCCGTGACCCACATGTTGGATCGCGGACGCCCTCGCGATCCAGCTCCCGGGATCTGTGACTTACCTCTCCTTGCTCCCTGCAGTGTCTCTGCTGGCCGCGGGCACGCCTCAGCCGTGTGGAGTTTAAAGGAGTTGTCTCATTACAAGCTTTCAGCCTACTTCAATGCTTCTGGCAGCAAAGGATTTTTGAATTTAGGGTGTGCTTCTTGTCTGCCTCTTCTCCTCCCTCTTCCCCCCTCCCCTCAGCACACAGAAAGCTCTCCTCCATAACTTCTATACAGCAGGGGGAGGGTGAGGGGGTTTGCTGCCAGAGTTAACCCTGTGTGTGCCTGCCTAGATCAGCTGCACTGTCAGCTCCACAGAGACAGGAGACAGGAGAGGGCTGATCTATGAGTGTGGAGAGTTCTGTGAAGCTGTGTATGCTAATAGAGCAGGAGGGGGATGTAAGTGTTCCTATACCCCCTGCTTAGCATACAAATCTCCACATCTCCAGCAACAACAAACAAACCCTGTCAGAACAGACACAGGGCAGCTGTGTGAGTTACTATAATCACGATGTGTCACTAGTACAGCAGAGCATGAACCGTTCACATGCCCCCCTGATCTGTTCTATTAGTATAGTCACAGCTCCACAGACACATCATGATTATAGTAACACACTTCATTGCTATCACATCTACTGACCACAGATCAGCCTCATCTCTGCTCTCCTCAATCTGTGTAGAGAGCAGGAGGGAGCAGGCACACACAGAGTTAATCCACACAGACACAGAAGACAGAGAAGCATACTGTGTGGGAGGGGCTCTGTGCTCCAACCTGTATTCAGAAGGTGATGAGTCATCAGACCTGACAGCCAGTGAGATAAAGATCAACAGGTCAGCTGCTATAGAGATTTCAGGAGCTGATGCACTACTACTAACAGGGATAACTCAAAATCAGTAGGACATTTGTAATGAACATATATTGCAAAGCTGCTTGTTTTTTAAAGATCTTTTAATTAAAACCCAATCATTGTAGCGAGACAACCCCTTTAATGAGCCAGCGCACCGGTAATATGGTTAATTGCAGAGTGCAGGTCCTATATTACCCAGCCTGCCTCTGACTTCCCCGCCGAATCCCTAGTGAGAAAGCATTTTAAAAGTTGTTCCTGGTGTTCCCGTGTATCAATTCCATTTGCCTCCATCCATTGACCAAAAACCTTTGCTGCCTGTCCTGATCTTCCTGCCTGTCCCCCACTACAAGTTTGCTTCACGATTTTGTACCATGCTACACTTCGGCTGCCACCGCAAGCAGGTCGCGTCTTGGGTAGCGACCTGGTAGTGTTCCGCAGCAGCAAGCCCAGCCTGCTTTGCATGGGCTCTGGTGAATACTGGACATTGTTAGATTCCGCTTCCTGGCGTGGCTTATTCCACCGCTTGCGGGGGTTCAGAAGATCCACACCGCTGGCCTGCCGTTACAGTAGCCTACTGTTAGAGTAATCTTCTTGCACAGGTGCCTTCTGCTGTTGGTATCCAACCCAATTGTCATTAGCCATGTGTTTTTTCTACACACAATAGCTTCAAAGAACCAACAAGATGTTTGACTCTGTCGCTCTTATTCTATGTCTTCAAGCCAAGAGAAAGACATTTTTTAAATGAATGGTGACATTTCCTTATTAGATGTTAATAGGGAAATGTTTACACTTTTCTTGAGCTGAAGGTATCAGTGGCTGTAACAACTTCAGAAGCTGTGCAGACAGTTTGAACAGCAA
>JAODAL010047589.1:0-29766 GCA_025379985.1 Phyllomedusa bahiana
CGGTTTGTTCTCCTAAACTCCGGTTTTGTCTCCGTTTTTGTCTTTTGCTTCTTTGGTTTTTGACCCCGGCTGGTTTACGTTCTTTCCTCGGGTTCTGATTTGTGTTTGGCGTTCCTTTTTTGATACCCGCCCGGACTGTCTGACCTTTTTGTTTCTCCCCGGCCCAAGCATTTTTAGTAGCGGGACTGTCCCCATTGCCGTCGCCGCCAGGGCAGCACGTCAAGCAGGCAGGGACATGGGGGGGTTCCAGTTAGGCTCACTCACCTCCCTTGACTACATATAATAGCCTAACCTGCTATTGAGGACAATTCTTCCTATACCTCCCTTTGGGGGGACAATTCCCTCCCTAAAAAATGTAAAACCCTGCCTTGGGGGACAATGACCTCCCCATAAATACCTATACCTCCCTTGGGGGGACAATTAACCTGCCTATAAATGCCTATACCTCCCTTTGGGGAGGACAATTCCCTGCCAAAATTTTCCCCCAAAATTTTTACCTGAATTTTGGGGGAAAATTACCTGCCTAAAAATTTGCCTTTAAATTTACCTTTTTCCCCAATATTTGGGGAAAATTACCGCCTTAATGCCTATACCGGCCGGGGGGGGAAAATTTCCCTGCCTATAATACCTATACCTGCCTTGGGGGGCACAATTCCTCCATAATTCCCAAAAGCCGCTATTGGGGAAAATTTACCTGCCAAAATTGCCTAACCTGATAGGGGACAATTACCTGCCTAAAATGCCTATACTTGCATATGGGCACAATTACCTCCCTAAAATTTTCTAAACCTCCTAGGGGGAACATATACCTGCCAAATGCCTAAACCTGCCTATAGGGGACATATAGCTGCCTATAATAGCCTATACCTGCTATTAGGGACATATACTTGCCTATACCTGCCTATGAGGGTCATTAAACTGCCTATACCTACCTTTACCTGCCTATGGGAGACATATTGGGGACAATTATCTACCTATAAATGCCTATACCTGCATATTGGACACAATTACCTGCCTATTAGTGTCTAAACCTGCGGATGGGGGAACACATCCTGCCATAATACCAATACCTGCCATAGGGGACATATAACTCCCTATAATAGCCTATACCTGCATTGGGACTATTTTTTGCCTAACCTCCTTTTGGGGGGAAAATGACCTCCCTATAAATGTATATACCTCCCTGGGGCAAGACCTGCCTAAAAAACCTATACCTGCCTTGGGGGGGAAAATAACCGCCTATAAATGCCAAACCCTCCCTTTGGGGGGGGGGGAATTTTTACCGCCTATAATTGGGCCATCCTGCATATTGAGGACAATTACCGCCTATAATTGCCTATACCTGCATTTTGGGGGCAATTACCTCCTATAATTCCCAAAACCTGCATTTTTGGGGACAATTACCTCCTATAAACCCCTATACCTGCATATTAGGGACTTTACCTGCCTATAAATACCTATACCTGCCTGGGGGGAAAATTACCTGCCTATAATTCCCCAAAACCTGCATATTGGGGACAATTACCTGCCTATAATTGCCTATACCTGCAAATTACAACTAACGAGTCCGATGCGCCGAAAATAGCTTCAGCAGAAGCTTGCAATGTCGGAAGCACTTCAGCCCAGTATAGATGAAGGGAAAACGTCCACTTTATTAGATCAATATAAAATCAGCATAACGAATAGAAAGGTTCACGCTGCAACAGCAGACACGTTTCGGGCAGAAAATGCCCTTGTTCACCGCTACTCACTAAAAATGAGACATTACATTTAAAACCAAGCAAAAGCCAATCACCGTGAGTAATTGCTAACACGTGACTAAAAAAGAAAGAAAACATAGAGACAATGTTGCATAACGTAACCACACATACGTGCAGGTAACATAACTCAATAAATATATAATAAATCTGTTTTAAAATGTAAACCTGCTGGTATTCTGGTACCTACATTCAGGATCCAATAAGCCTCTCTGAGTCTGACTTTTTTAACCAATCTCCTCCGCGATACGGCTGTCCTACTAATTCAATACCATAGAATCTGAAGCTGGCTAAACCTCCCTCGTGGTGTTCAATGAAATGTTTGGCAGCACCTGACATTTGTCCCTGTAGTTTATTAATGCTGGCTATATGCTCTGATATGCATGTTTTTATTTTTCTAATGGTGCTGCCCACATATTTTTTATTACAGAGAACGCACTCTATAATGTATACAGCATGATGGCTGTTACAATTTAGGAATTTTTTTATGGGGAAATTTATGATGTAATCTGCACTGCTAAAAGCGGTGGTCTTGGTGCTGTATTTGCAAACATTGCAACGGGTGCCCCCGCATTTAAAAAAGCCTATTTGGGACAACCAGGTTCTGGGGGAACTAACGTATTTAGGAACACTAGGAGAAATGATGCTACCTAAAGTTGTACTTTTTTTGGGAACGCAGATTACCCCTTTGTCAATGATGTTAGATAGTATATTATCCTGACGTAATATATTTACGTTTTTGAGAAAATATATATATTTAATCTCTCTAAAATTTCTACTGTACTTGGTACTAAATACTGTTTTTTAGAGATATTCTTATTTCTCTGTTTGATGGTGTTTGTAAAAGTTGTGACTGTGTTTTACTGCGAATTTTCTTTTTAGTTATGTCTAAATCTTGCTTACAGTATCCTCTAGTTAATAGCCTATGATCAATGATTTTTTCACTAGAGGAATAAGCCTCTTCAGTGGCCCTTAATTATTCCCCATATGGTATGGAATTGATGGTGTTACGAGAATGGCAACTGTTGGCTTTTAAAATTGAGTTACCCGAACTGGGCCTTCTTGCCTATACCTGCATATTGGGGACAATTACCTGCCTATAATTGCCTATACCTGCATATTGGGGACAATTACCTGCCTATAATTGCCTATACCTGCATATTGGGGACAATTACCTGCCTATAAATGCCTATACCTGCATATTGGGGACAATTACCTGCCTATAATTGCCTATACCTGCATATTAGGCACAATTACCTGCCTATAATTGTCTATACCTGCCTATGGGGGAACATATACCTGCCTATAATGACCTATACCTGCCTATAGGGGACATATAGCTGCCTATAATAGCCTATACCTGCTATTAGGGACATATACTTGCCTATACCTGCCTATGTGGGACAATGAACTGCCTATAACTACCTTTACCTGCCTATGGGGGATATTAAACTGCCTATACCAGCCTATGGGGGGCATTAAACTACCTATGTAATTTTATTGGTATCTATTTTTACTTTTGAAATTTACCAGTAGCAGCTACATTTCTCACCCTAGGCTTATACTCGAGTAAATAAGCTTTTCCAGTTTTTTGCGGCAAAAGTAGGTATCTTGGCTTATATTTGGGTCGGCTTATACTCGAGTATATATGGTATCTTGTTATTTACATAGAAAGATAATTGTCACTCTGCAGCCCTGACAGCTCACTGCAAAGCTACTGATCTATCGCTGTTCAGTAACTATAGGCTCAAAGTGTGTCTTAGTGAGAAAGATAAGATCAGAGACTGAGAAGCAACCTCTGTCCTTCTTGTAAAATACAGCTGAGTGGGACATCACCAATCTGGCCACTGCTAGAGCAGAGAGAGGTGCTCGGTAACCGAGGGAAACTTGTGTAGACATACACAAGTCAGACCTGCTGTTTTATGAAATAAAGCAAAATTTAGAGCAGTAATATATTTTGTCACAATCTTTATTTAGCTCTATTTACATGTTTAAAGCTAATTAATAAGCTGGAAATGCCCCTTTAATTCAAACATCGTATATAACCATACACACTTCCTAATTTTAATGTTATTAGCCCATAACTCATAAAGTTGTGTTGTGAGCTGGTTTGGTGGTTATATATAAGATGTGCCACAGGCTGTCTGCACAAATATCCCATGTTGCTGTCATGGGTAAAAAGTGTGATTTATCACAGTTGTTTAAAGGGATGATTATTGGCATTAGGGTCAAGGGAGGAAGTGTTTCTGAAATTTTGCAGTTTGAGAATTTTTTTTTTTTTACATGCTGCTGTGGTGAAAGTGTTTTGTGAGTGGACAAATGGCACCATTGGGAGTAAGCAACTTGGAAATTGTCGAGCACCCGATGATGTGAAAGGTTAATGTCACGGACGCCCCTGCGACCACTGTCCCGGGTCGCAGGCGCGCCCGTGCTCCTACACCGAGCAGAGCCCGCCCCCGAACATGGGGTTTCGGGGCCGCTCACCTCCCCGTCCCCCGCCGGGCGTTCACTTACCCGCCGCGCTCCTGCTCAGTCTGTCTCCGTCTCCCGGCGCGTGTCCCCCCCCTAGGGCGCGCGCCGCCCCGGGCATTTTTTAATTTAAAGGGCAGTGCGCCGGTAATTGGTCATTGCCGGGCACTGCTCCTATTTAGCCCGGGCCTCTTCCTGACGGCCTTCCCCGGGATCCTTGGTGTATCTTCCCGTGGTGAAAAGCGTTCTAGTGTGTTCCTGTCTTGCCTTACCGTGTACCGACCATCTGCTTACGTATACTGACCACGAACCTTGCCGCCTGCCCTGACCTCCTTCTTGTCTACCGTCTATGAACCCGATCCGCCTGTCCTGACCTCCTGGCTGTCCACGACTACGAGCCTGCCTGCCGATCCTGTACCTCGTTACCCTTGGCCGCACCGCAGGCAAGCCCCGCCAGTGGTAGTGACCTGGTTGACTCCCGCCGCAGCATGACCATCCCGTTTTGCGGCGGCTCTGGTGAATCCCGGGGACCCACTTTGTTTCCACTCCCTGGTGTGGGCTTACGCCATCACCTGCGGTGGTCCAGTGGATCCACCTCCTGACCGTTACAGTAGGATCCGGCCATGGATCCCGCCAAGGTGCCGTTACCCAGCCTGGCGGATCTGACGACCGTTGTTGCCCGCCAGTCACAGAAACTCGGTCAACAGGTGCAGCAACTTACCCAGCTATCCACCATGTTGCAGCAACTCATCACCGTCCAGCAGCAACAACCTTTGCCAGCTCCAGCGGTTGTTCCACCCCTCTATGGTTCCTGGACTCTGAGGGGCCCCAAGCTTCGGCTGTCGCTCCCATCTAAATTCGACGAGACCCAAAAACCTGCAGGCGGTTCATCACCCAATGCTCTATGCACGTGGAGCTGATGGTTGATCAGTTCCTGTCTGAACGTGCAAAGGTGGCTTTCGTGGTCAGCCTCCTCTCCGGCAAGGCCTTGGAAATGGGCTAACAACCCCTATGGGACAGAAACGACCCAGTACGGCGGATCTACAGTCGTTCCTCAGTGATTCCGCAGTGTGTTCGAGGAACCAGCCCTGCATCCTCCGCTGAGACAGCCCTCCTAAACCTAAGCCAGGGGGACCTGTCTGTGGGGAGACTACGCGTTACAGTTTCCGTCCCTGGGCCTCTGAACTGTCTTGGAACAAGGCCCTCTGTGGTGCCACCTTCAAGAAAGGCTCTCAAGCTGAGTTAAGGACATCTTGGCAGCTAAGACCTCCCCGTTTTCCCCTCAGTGCCCCTGACCCGGGTTAGCAACCCGCATCGATGTACGCTTCATTGAACGGAAAGAGGACTTCAGCAAGAGCGCCAGTCAGCCCAACCTCGCCGGTTTCCTCGCCTGGCACCGGGTGTTCCAGGGCCTCCTGCACCACAGCCCCAAACACCCACCGACGACCCATGCAGATTGATCGGGCTCGCCTCTCTGAGCAAGAGTTGGCCCAGCGTCGGCAAAGGAACTTGTGCCTCTACTGTGGCAGCCCAGAGCATTTGCGGAGGAATTGTCCCAAGCGCCCCCAAGCCTGCGGAAACTCCCGCACCTAGGATCTGGGGGAAGGCATTCCTAGGTGCAACCTCCTCCTCTCCATGCCTGTTGATGCCAGTGCAGGTCGTGTCAGAGACTGGTATCACTTTCCAAGTTCCAGTGTTTCTGGACTCGGGCTCTGCTGGGAACTCATCCACCAGGCTCTCGTGAAGCAGTATCGGTTTTCCAGTGGTACGTCCTGGAGAAGCCGCTTGTCATCTCATCCGTCAGCGGGGAGCTACTTACGACACCACCAGTTGGTCACCAAGCCTCTGTCCCTCCATGGGGCCCCTGCATAAAGAGGAGATCTCCTTCTATGTGTTGCCTCGCTCCTCGTCGGTGATCCTCCTCGGACTCCCAAGGTTTGCGGCTTCCACTCTCTTATCCTGGACTGGACTACTGTAGAGGTGATTTGTTAGGGTCCCAACTGTCGGGGGCGTTGTTTGGTGGCAACTCGCCCGGTGCTTTCCTGCTCTCACTCAGCCCTTCAGGAGCCGTTGCCTGGGCTGCCGCCCGAATACCTGGAGTACGCCGATGTGTTCTCGGAGAGACAAGCTGAGAGTCTTCCTTCGCATCATCCATCCGTTTGCCCGATCGACTTACTGCCGGGTACCAGACCTCCTCGGGGCCGAGTCTACCCACTGTCGGTTCCCGAGACCCAAGCCATGTCCGAGTACATCCAGGAGAATCTCCGGAAGTGGTTCATCCGAAAGTCCTCGTCTCCCGCTGGCACGGGGTTCTTTTTCATAAAGAAGAAGGACGGTACCTTGCGGCCCTGCATAGACTACCCGGGCTTGAACAAGATCACGGTAAAGAACCGTTATCCATTGCCACTGATCACAGAACTTTTTGATCGCCTGCAGGGCGCCAAGATTTTCTCCAAGTTGGATTTGAGAGGGGCCTACAACCTGGTCCGAATCCGCAAGGGAGATGAATGGAAGATGGCCTTCAACACCAGGGATGGGCACTTTGAGTACCTGGTGATGCCCTTCGACTGTGCAATGCGCCTGCCGTCTTTCAAGAGCTCGTGAAATGACATCTTCAGGGACCTCCTCTACACCTGCGTGGTGGTCTACCTTGATGACATCCGGGTGTACTCTCCTGACCTCGAGACCCACCGCAGCCATGTTCGTCAAGTACTGAAGCTCTTCCGGGAGAACCATTTGTATGCCAAGCTAGGAAAGTGCCTCTTCCATCAGACCAGCCTCCTGTTTCTGGGGTATGTCATCTCTGACCAAGGCCTATGGATGGACCCAGCAAAGCTGTCAGCCGTGTTGCAGTGGCCACGCCCAGTCGGCCTACGGGCTATCCAGCGCTTCTTGGGCTTCTGCAACTACTATCGCCAGTTCATCCCTCACTTCTCTACGCTGGTGGCTTCGATAGTGGCTCTCACTAAAACAAGCCAATCCACGCACCTGGGCCCCTCAGGCCGAAGAGGCTTTTCGAAGCCCAAGTCCCCCCTTCTCTACGGCATCTATCCTTGCACGTCTGGATCCCGCGAAAACCATCACACTGGAGGGGGATGCCTCATCTGTGGGAGCTGGGGCCAGTTCTTACGCAAAAAGGGCCCACGGGGAAACTGTAACTGCGGGTTCTTTTCCAAGACGTTCTCGTCGGCCGAGAGGAATTATATGATTGGCGACCGGGAGCTACTGGCCATAAAACTGGCACTGGAGGAGTGGCGTTATCTGCTGGAGGGCGCCCGTTTTCCTATCCGTATCTACTCGGACCACAAAAACCTCCAATATCTTCAACGGCTCAGCGACTAACCCATGCCAGGCTAGGGGGTCGCTCTTCTTTTTCCCAGTTTTGATTTCCAGATCCATTTCCGGCCTGCTGAGAAGAATGTGAGAGCTGACGTCCTCTCTCGTGCCTCCGACGTGGTGGGTGAAGATACTACCCCTGAACACATAATTCCACCAGAACGTCTCATCTCGGCAGCTCCAGTGGACCTCTGGAAGGTTCCCCCGGGAAGGACTTATGTGCGCCCTGCTCTTCGCAGACGTATCTTAAAATGGGGACATTGCTCATTGGTGGCTGGTCATCCCGGCGCCCGAAGAACCTTCCATCTGATATCCCGGTTCTGTTGGTGGCCTGAGCTTGAAAGGGATGTTAAGGACTTCGTTTCGTCTTGTGACTCCTGTGCCCGCAACAAGACGCACGTCACGAGCCGGCAGGTCTACTACAGCCACTCCCCATTCCAACTCAGCCTTGGTCCAACATTTCCATGGACTTCATAACTGACCTCCCTCCGTCGTCTGGCAACACCATTATTTGGGTGATCACGGATCGCTTTTACAAAATGGCGCATTTCGTCCCGTTGCCAGGGCTGCCATCTGCCTCCCGCCTGGCGGAGCTGTTCTTCCTTCATGTGTTTCGTCTACATGGACTCCCTCAGCAAATTGTCTCGGACTGGGGAGTTCAGTTCGTCTCCAGGTTTTGGTGAGCCCTGTGCAACCAACTTCAGGTGAAGCTCGACTTCTCTTCCGCCTACCATCCGCAGACGAATGGCCAGGTAGAGAGGGTCAACCAGGTCTTGAGATGTTACCTTCGCCATTTCATCTCGGCACATCAAGATGATTGGTCCAATTTACTGCCATGGGCGGAGTTCTCTTATAACTCCCTTGAGTCTGAGTCCGCGGGGGTCTCCCCCTTCTACATCGTGTATGGCCTGCATCCCCGCCCTCCTCTCCCTCTGGCAACCTCCTCTGAGGTCCCGCGGGGACGCACTGGTTCAAGACATTAAGGCCATCTGGGGCCCAGACCCGTCAGTCGCTGCGCCGCGCTTCCGAGCGCATGAAGACTCAAGCGGACAAAAGAAGAATCCCCCCTCTGGTTTTCTCCCCAGGGGACAAGGTGTAGCTCTCATCTAGATATGTCCGCCTTAAGATGCCTATGCACAAAATGGGACCCTGTTTCCTGGGACCCTGTGAGGTCATCAGCCACATCAACCCGGTGTCAGACAAACTCCAGCTCCCGCCTCCGATGAGAATACCCAATTCGTTTCATGTCTCCTTACTGAAACCCCTGGTCTGTGGCTGATGCGCCCAATGTCTTCGAGGTCAAAGAGATTCTGGGCATGAGGAGAACTTGGGGAAAGCGATACTTCCTGGTGGACTGGGAAGGGTTCGTCCCCGAAGAAGGGCTTGGGAGCCGGGGGAAATATCCTGAACCGCAGGCCCTCATCCAGAGGTTTCTCCAATCCAGTAAGAGAGGGGGGGCCCAAGAGGGGGAGGCCCAAGGGGGGGTACTGTCACGGACGCCCCTGCGACCACTGTCCCGGGTCGCAGGCGCGCCCGTGCTACTACACCGAGCGGAGCCCCGTCCCACACGGGCGGGTTCCCGGGGCCCTCACCTCCCGTCCCCGGGCCCGGGGTCACTTACCCGGCCCCCGCTCCTGCTCAGTCTGTCTCCGTCTCCCGGCGCGTGGTTCCGCCCCTAGTGGCGCGCGCGCCCCGGCAGTTTGAATTTAAAGGGGCAGTGCGCTGGTAATTGGTCATTGCCGGGCACTGCTCCTATTTAGTCCGCCTCTTCCTGCCACCTTCGCCAGATCCTTGGTGTATCTTCCCGTGGTATAGCGTTCTATTGTTCCTGTCTTGCCTTACCATGTACCGACCGTCTGCTTACGTATACCGACCACAAACCTTGCCGCCTGCCCTGACCTCCTGCTTGTCTACCGTCTATGAACCAGAGCCGTCTGTCCCGACCTCCTGCCTGTCCACGACTACGAGCCTGCCGATCCTGTACCTCGTTACCCTTGGCCGCCACCGCAGGCAAGCCCCGCCAGTGGTAGTAACCTGGTGGACTCCCGCCGCAGCAAGACCATCCCGCTTTGCGGCGGGCTCTGGTGAATACCGGGACCCACTTAGATTCCACTCCCTGGTGTGGGCTTACGCCATCGCCTGCGGTGGTCCAGTGGATCCACCTCCTGACCGTCACAGTTAACATCAGCTAGTAAGGTCCATGAGGAGGGACAGATATGTTAAATTAGAGCAGCTCACCATCAAAATTAACCAGGGGTTATCAGACTTGTAGCTAAAACAACAAATCAGCAAACCTTCATGCGTATGGGGATGCAAAGAAAATGGATGGTCATTTCACCTCTGCTAATGCATTTGTATGGGCAGAAAAGGCTTCAATTTTCAGGCCATCTGAATCGAACCACTGATGATCGGTAAAGGGTTGTGTGCTGAAGATGCTGGGTGTCGTGACATAAGAAAACTGTACGGAGTGAAAACAGTATTGAGAGACAACAGTAAAAACCTTGTTAACTCTAGATAAAACGGGTTGTTTGAAATTATTACCGCTGATGCACCACATGTCCCACTCCACACCTCTCCCCGCAATACAAAAGAACTCTGGTAAGGGTGGCTGCTACGGTCAATGGGCGGTCGCAGTTGGGCACTGCCATAGCCACCCTCACCTCACACCTGTTGCACATGGCGGTTATTCTGAATATTAGCTAGTGGTCAAAGTAATGTAACACTACTAGATATCTATAGATATATATTTATATGTCATATATTGAGATATATTTCTATTGTAATCTCTATATTATCTACCTTTTTATATAGCTATCTGTCTATCTGTCTATCTATCTATCTAAATATCTATGTAGCTAGCTAGTGATTTATCCATTATCTATCTAGCCGTTTAGTCATCCTTTTATTTAGTGTGGTAAATCATTGAATTTATAATAATCTCATGACACTGCCTGGCAGCAGAATTTGTTAAACATTTAAGAAAGCTGCTATAGAATTCAAGCACAGTGGAGGTGATTTGTGAACTGATGTAATCTGCTTGTAGCAAGACCAAGAGACAATTCCAAGTCATAACCTATATTGCTTATTAACAAAGTGGTTGTCTTTTCTCATAACGCCAGCAGCAAATATAAGTAACAGTTTGGTTGACAACTCACTGGACAGGTTCTATACACTTGGGATTATTCATATCACGTCAGAAGTAATCACTAAATATATTCTTGACACATGACATGTGAAGAAAGACATCCCATGGCCTGGCTTGTTCTCTTTCAGTATTGTCATGTTAGAATTTCTCCTGGTCTGAGTGCTAGCCACAGTGGATTTCCCTGCTTTCCCATTTTAGCCTGCCTCTGATAATTCATGCAGTGGCTTCAGGGAAGCTGAGGTATGATGTAAGATTCGATCACCTATGAATACCAAACAGCACTGTTTGTAGAAAATGCTGGTAATTGTGGCAGGTCAAAATTAATGCCGGGGGTTTTTAATTTTACGCACCCCCCGGGTTCCTTTTCAATTTAAAACAACCCCAAACGAAAAAAATAAATGGAAAAAAACCCCCCCTTAACGTCCACAGCATTTTTGTTTTTTTCCCCTTTTGTTTTTTTTTTTCATCTTCTAAAACCAAAATTTTAAATTTTTGCTGTTTAAGTATGGGGGTTTTTTTTGGGGGTTTTTTTTTTTTTTAAAATTTAAAAAAATTAAAAAAAATAAAGGGGGAAAAAAAAAATTCTTTGTGTGGTAGAATTAGAAAAAAAAACTAAAATTACACAATTTTGGGGGTAGAAAGGACTTGTTTTCACAGCATTCATAAAGTAAGATAAAGGGCATGCTATCTTTATTCTGCAGGTCAGTATAATTTAATTAATACCAAATATATATAGTTCTTGTTATGCTTTAACACTTTTAAAAAATAGATGTCAAACACAAATCCAAAAGGTCAGAGAATAATATAATAGGTGCAAAACTACTAGCAAACAATGCCAATCAAACAAAACCTATTATTAAAGAATATACCTCCAATGGAACTGTATGACCAAAAAACTAATACATAGAGAATCAACTTACAAGCAAAATGTAGAGGTTTACACAAAAAATCCAAAAACATAGTACTTTAAACCCCTCAAATGAGGACAATGTGACATAAATCATAAGACCCAAAAAAGGCACTAGAACCCCAACGCGCATGTTACTTTGTTAAAAAAACTGCTTTGCAACAACATTTTTTGAAAACAGTAATTTTTTTTATTTTTACGTCATTGGACCTATGTAATGACTCATTCTTTTTCAGGGCGAGATCTCATTTTCATTGGTACCAATCTGGAACGTACGTGACGTTTTGACTTATTAACCTATTTTTAATGGAAAGCAAGATGTCCAAAAAATACCACAATGTTAGATCGAACTTTTACAGATGGGACAATACCAATTATGTCTATTTTTTTTATCTTATTTACCTTTGTTTACTTGGTAAATGGGAAAGAAAGAATGTTTTGAATTTTTACTATTTTTTTAGTTTACTTTTAAACTTTCTTTTTTTTTTTTTTACTAACATTTAGTTGCCCTAGGGGACTTGAACATGAGATAGTTTGATTGTTTGCACTGTACATTGCAGTACTTGGCATTGTGTCTGATCTCAGATATTAGCAGCGGTTGTCAGCTGTGACTAGCAGCGGGCACCTCCCACGCATGTAGCAGTCTCGGCTCCTTAGCCCAATCTATACTCCATTGGTGTCGCCATGATGTACTAAAATGGGATGTATGTTAAAGGGGTTTTGCCACGATCTCATTTCATACCTCCTGTATCCAGCTCTTCAGCTCTGTGTGCTTAGAAGGGGGCGTGTGTGATTTGTTTGAATTGTATATCATCGGACCCAGCAGGATGACATCGCCAGGCCTTTTCTCTTTATTCAAAGAAAGGTCTGTTTATACAGTCATATGAAAAAGTTTGGGCACCCCTATTAATCTTAATCATTTTTAGTTCTAAATACTTGGGTGTTTGCAACAGCCATTTCAATTTGATATATCTAATAACTAATGGACACAGTAATATTTCTGGATTGAAATGAGGTTTATTGTACTAACACAAAATGTGCAATATGCATTAAACCAAAATTTGACCGGTGCAAAAATATGGGCACCCCAACAGAAAAGGGACATTAATATTTAGTAGACCCTCCTTTTGCAAAAATAACAACATCTAGTCGCTTCCTGTAGCTGTTAATCCGTTCCTGGATCCTGGATGAAGGTATTTTTGACGATTCCTCTTTACAAAACAATTCAAGTTCAGTTAAGTTTGATGGTCGCCGAGCATGGACAGCCCGCTTCAAAGTATCCCACAGATGTTCAATGATATCAGGTCTGGGGACTGGGATGGCCATTCCAGAACATTGTAATTGTTCCTCTGCATGATGCCTGAGTAGATTTGGAGCTGTGTTTGGGATCATTGTCTTGCTGAAATATCCATCCCCGGCGTAACTTCAAATTCATCACTGATTCTTGTACATTATTCTGAAGAATCTGCTGATACTGAGTTGAATCCATGCGACCCTCAACTTTAACAAGATTCCTGGTGCCGGCATTGACCACACAGCCCCAAAGCATGATGAACCTCCACCAAATTTTACAGTGGGTAGCAAATGTTTTTCTTGAAAGGCTGTGTTTTTGGGACGCCATGCATAACGCCTTTTTGTATGACCAAACAACTCAATCTTTGTTTCATCAGTCCACAGGACCTTCTTCCAAAATGAAGCTGGCTTGTCCAAATGTGCTTTTGCATACCTCAGGCGACTCTGTTTGTGGCGTGCTTTCAGAAACGGCTTCTTTCGAATCACTCTCCCATACAGTTTCTCCTTGTGCAAAGTGTGCTGTATTGTTGACCGATGCACAGTGACACCATCTGCAGCAAGATGATGCTGCAGCTCTTTGGAGGTGGTCTGTGGATTGTCCTTGACTGTTCTCACCATTCTTCTTCTCTGCCTTTCTGATATTTTTTTCTTGGCCTGCCACTTCTGGGCTTAACAAGAACTGTCCCTGTGGTCTTCCATTTCCTTACTATGTTCCTCCCAGTGGAAACTGACAGGTTAAATCTCTGCGACAACTTTTTGTATCCTTCCCCTGATCAACTATGTTGAACAATCTTTGTTTTCAGATCATTTGAGAGTTGTTTTGAGGAGCCCATGATGCCACTCTTCACAGGAGATTCAAATAGGAGAACAACTTGCAATTGGCCACCTTAAATACCTTTTCTCATCATTGGATACACCTGGCTATGAAGTTCAAAGCTCAGTGAGGTTACAAAACCAATGTTGTGCTTCAGAAAGTCAGTAAAAAGTAGTTAGGAGTATTCAAATCAATAAAATGATAAGGGTACCCACATTTTTGCACCAGTCAAAATTTGGTTTAATGCATATTGCACATTTTGTGTTAGTACAATAAACCTCATTTCAATCCGGAAATATTACTGTGTCCATCAGTTATTAGATATATCAAATTAAAATGGCTGTTGCAAACACCCAAATATTTAGAACTAAAAATGATTAAGATTAATAGGGGTGCCCAAACTTTTTCATATGACTGTATATGGAGCTGTGATGCTCACTAGTAAGTGTTTTGCCTCACAGCAGAAGGGTCCTAGGTTCAAATCCCTGCAGGAACCAAACCTGTGGATTTTTTTCCCCTTTATCAATGCACAAACCTCATTGAGGTTTCTTTTGTTTTATTTATTTGCACCGTTTGACTAACTACTAAGGAGTACAGATGACGGGAGTAGAATGACAGCACCTTGGGTTTGAACACTCAGCAGCTGCCTGAGAGGAGAGGTGATGTCTGAGCATGTGCGACCAGAACTGAGAAGTTCTCAGCCCTGGTCGTATCCCCTAGAGATGAACTGTAAACAATGGATCACTAAAGGAGCAGCAAAAACAAAAACGGTAGATCATTTTTAATAATGATGAATGAGGAAAATGTTTATTATTCAATTTGCAAGCTTCCACATCAATTTTACTTCGTGGCATAACCCCTTTAAGGGGTTAATAGATATCACATTTTCTACATTGCATTTTCAGATGCAAATCATTTCTGTAGAACTGTGTTTAATAATGATATTTTAATGATCACATTAAGGTGTCAATGACCATGAACCATAAGTGGCAATGGCCTGTTTGATGTTAGGTAGACCTTAAAAATATAGATACAGTAGAGATAATACATGATGTGATAACAGTAAGTGGCTGTGATTTTTCTTATATGTCAACATTTGTACTTCTCCAGGGAGTAAAATATAGACATTAATACTCTTCTATCACAAATGTTACAAACCTAAGCCAACCACAGGCAGTTTGATCACATTCTTGACCATCTCACAGGCATGTAGCCTCCAGGTAAGGGTCCTGATGATTAGCTATACTTGATTAAATTCTCCATCATCTCTTGTAAATATCTCCTTCTATTCACAGGCATTCACTGGAAGCAGGAAAATGTATGCAGTTACCATGGCGACTTTAGTAAATGCTATTACTCACGCTCTTATCTCCGAGAGGCAGGAGTTTTGGTATGCACAGAGCATAACGCTATATCTGTTGGACTGAAACCTTGTAATACGACATGACAGATATAGATTCTTTAACATGACAGTTGTGCAAGCAAATGTACTAACCTCCAATTGCAGCACTGTAAGTCAGGTGCAATTGGAGCTATTGATTTATTTCACATATAATGGGAATTATGCAAATACTCTGCATATGAAGAAGTTATGCATTCCTTTATAAGTGAAATTGTGTACAGTATTATAAGATGAAGAGATTGAATAACTGAAGCAAAATCTCTGCTATCTCCAAGTGCAGACAAACCGAAGCAAACTTAAGGAGAATTTCCACATGATAAGCATTTAAACATAGATGCAATCAGCACTCATGAATAAATATATCACTAAATGCATTTCTCATGGTACTGGAGCAAGCTTAGAAGAGCATATTACCTCCTCCATACATTGATTACAACCTCCTAGCCCCTCTCCCACCATCTAACAATTCAAGTGTTTTTTAAGAATTTCTAAATGGTTTATGTCAGTTCTTGCTCGCCTGGTCAGCTTCCAAGGTGCAACACTCTGCAGCTACTGATTCTCCAGGTTTGCGACCACACCCTGAGAGATGCTCTGCGAGAAAAACTCCCTGGGAGAAAGGCGCCCTGCCACTCTGGACAGGGGGTTTTGTTACACGGGCCAGGACACTACACCAATCAGCTACGGGGGTGGTGTCCATGCACCCCATTTAAACTTCCAGGAATCTGATCTCGCGCCTGTGATATTTCCTGGCTTGTCTTTACTTACTTATGGTTTCTTGCTTGCTACTCTTGCTTACCTGACCTTGGCATTTTTTCCGAATCTCGGCTTGTTTCCTGTTTTTGTACCTTGTTTACTGGTTATTCTATTCTGAATTGTGGCCTGACGTTACCGTTCTGTTGCTGACCCGGATTATCTATTCTCTCACCTTACAGCCCCTGCACTTTAGGAGCATAGGTACTGCCACCCTGTTGGGGTCTGCCACTTAGGGCAGTACATCAAGTAGGCAGGGATAGTGGGCTGGATTCCAGTTAGGGTTCACTGTACCTCCCTTGAAATGACATTGTCAAAGGCTGAAACCATTACTGCTCTCCATGTATTAACCCCATGACATCCTTGGTAGAGCAGATGCAGGGGCTTACTCAGCTGGTCCAGGAACTGCCGCTGAGGGTACAGCAGCAAGAGACTTCCCCAAGTCACAGTGTTTTGGCATCATTTTCTCCTCTTCTGGAACCCCATATTCAGCTACCAGACAGGTTCTCAGGTAAAAGGAAGGCTTTTGTGCCACTTAGGGCTGCACGTCAAGTAGGCAGGGACAGCGGGCTCATTTCTAGTTAGGGTATACTGTACCTCCCTTGATTTGACAGTTTAACAATGTAAAACTAGAACCTTTGTTTACTTAGTCCATTCCGGAATGTAGAAGACACAAGGATTTAATTTTGAAGTATAAATTTAAAAAAAAAAAGAAAAAATTCAGAACACAACAGATGCCCAAATATTAAAGGGGTGTTCCGGGACTTAAGAATGCTTGTTTTGCATTGGGGCATGATTAATAATACAGGATAAGCATCCTCATTACCTCCCGGAGACTCCCGTTCACTCCCACCTGCCGGTCTATTCATCCTGGCTATTGCCCTTAACGGTCTGAATTACGTGACAGCTGCAGCCAATTACAAGCCACACAGGTCACGTGTGTGACATTGTAGACTGTGATTGGCTGCACCTGTCACATGAAAGATGAATGGTCACTGTTTATTTCTAGGTTGAATTCACCAACAGCCATGAGTGAACAGGAGCAATCGGGAGGTGAGTATGAGTCTTAGCTTCTATCTTATTTAAGAAGTGTTTATTTTTGAAAACTTTTCCCCCACATTTTAAAAGAGGAAAAACAAAGAAAATACAAGAAAGAAACACATTCAACATAGTCAAGATACATACATATCCAACAATCGTTTTACAGAAATATAGAGTTGAATGTCATATTCTGTCTATACATTGCCTATACATTATATTACTTCTGTTTAAACAGCATGCAGTAGGTAGCTCTTTTGATGTATATCTGAACCATTACAAATGATTTAGATTTAATTCAGTCCCATTCAACCCAATCACACAACAGAGGTGGAGAACCAAAGAGGATACCCACCCCACGTGTCTTGATGTCTGGATCTCCCGACACGTCTCTCCCCAGCCTAGCTTGTTTGGGAAGCAATCCATAAGCTCCAAATGTCTAGGAACCTATCCGGAACCCCCACGGACCTCAGAAGTGAACCTGTACAGTGGCAAGTCCCCATTAACAAGCCGTTTCCAGTGTCCCACTGATGGCAGCTTGGAAGGCTTCCAATTTAACAATATCGATTTCCTGGCATAAAACATTAGTAATCTATACAGTTGACGTTCAGACTTTGTCTGGATAACATCTTCCACAAGGCCAAGAAGGCTATTCTCTGGGGCACTTATTGCCGGTAGACCTAATTTCTCATTTATAAACCTGTGAATATCAGACAAATAGGCCCGAATGACAGGACATACCCATACCATATGGAAGAGGGAGCCACGTGCGGTATTGCAATTGGTGCAAACCGGACTAGGCAGCTTACCCATTAGGGTAAATAAATGAATGGACACAGAAAAAACAGCTCTGTGTCAAGCACAGTAGATCAAGTGACCAAATAAGTTTGTCTTTTTTTCCAGGCCAGTCCATGAAGCCACACCTCAGTTTCACACATAAAACACCCAAAAATGGATAGCAGCATTCTACAAATGCTAAGAGGCAAACACTAAATATATAAATTATTTCAAGGTGCATAATGTAATAAACACAGAAATTTACTATATATTGCTGTGTACTATATAATAGGCCCCAAGCTCCACCCCCTTCTCAAATCCAAGCATCCTATTGTGCCAATCAAACAGCTCAGTAATATAGAGCTAAATGTCAACTGCTGAGGTCTCAAGGTCTTTCGGATAGACACAAAACTGTATTCTTGAACTGGTGCTTTTGTAAAGGATTTTTTTTTTTTTCAAAAACTCTACTTGAACTTCTCAACAGGGGTTTGACAAAGACCTAAGCCCTTCAACTCTGAGGGTACAGGTAGCGGCTTTGTCTGGCTCCTTTGGGCTGCACTTTGGAATTCACCCCTTAGTATAAAAGTTATTCAAAGTAACATACAGGCTGAGAACTAGGATCATGCACTCATTTTGAGCATGGAATCTACCATTGGTCCTCATATTTATCTTAGAAGATGATCTCCCTTTTGGCCATAACTTCTGCTAAACATGTTTGAGAGCTGCAGGCTTTAGGATCATGCAATCCTACATTGTATTCCTCCAAGACAAGGTGATCCTTCATTTTCTCCCAAGTCTCAGGCCTAAAATCCCTTTGCAGAGAAATATAAACTAGAGCATTAGTCTTCTGGCTTTTGAAATGTCTTCTACTCCACATGAGGATCTTCTCCAGCATGACATAGTGAGATGCCTAAGGACATATTTAGAAAGGACTGCCCCCTTCAAAAAAGAAGAAAGCTTGCTTATCTCAGTTGCTGGTGGAAAGAAGTAACTAAAATCCACAAAGTCCACCATCTCCCACTGAATCAGGAACATGTAAGCTTATGCTTACAGGTCTGAAGCTTTGGATCTTGCTTTCTTCCTTAGAATCCATAGTGCCATGGATCTTTTGACTTCTACAGCCAAGAGAGCTAGATTTGCTCTACCGCCTCTTAGTTGTCTCCTAATACTTTCATTATGCACTACAGAATAACAAAAGGGTCCTCAGATGATGCCTCCTTTGGGACATCAATTCTGAGTTCCGTGCAAGTGGTCACTCTCTAGGTTCTGCTAGTCACATTCCCTTTTAGTACTGCTGGAAAGGATGCAAGAGAAGCTGAAGATTTAGAATGTAAATTTGTTTTCTCTTAGTCCTTTCAGCAGCATAACGCTTCCTCCCTACCAAAATTATTCTTGCCAGTATGAACTACAAAAAATTACACAACAGGGTGGAGATTGGGGGCTATAATATAGTATATACCATTAAAACTTCCATCTGTCCTGTTGGCACACAGGGCAGTGATTAACCCTATACTTTGCTGCTGAAAGGACTTAAGGAAAACATATTTAAATTCCAAATCTTCAGCTTCTCAACCAGCCTCACAAAAGCAGAATGAAAAGTGATTAAAAAAATCTTATGTATCCTAAAATGACACCAATAAAAAAGTAAACTTATCCAACAAATATAAAGCCTTTACTCAGCTACTTGGCCAAAAAAGTAAAAAGTTTGGAATTTTTTTTTTAGAATATTGAGGCATAAATACATAATTTTTTAAGTGGCAATTATGGGCTCTGTAAAAAAAAGAGGTGAGGCCCAAAAAAAGTGGGGGCGATGATCTGTAAAAAAGGGGAGGCAAACTTAGCAACAACCCTGGGCAGCAACATTTCTAGTTAGGCCACTGTAGCTTCAAAACAAAGGGGGACATGTATGAATGAAGGCGTGTTCTTTTTTCTAGTGTAAAATGCGCCTGATGTATGGCAGTGGTTTTTGTGCGCTCATAAATGGTGTGTAAAGTTTGACGCACCTCGCCAGTGTGTTATGTGTCTTACGGAACTTAGGCGCATAAATAATGCACCTAATATGTATTAAGGTTATAGACAGGCTGGGAATAAGAGAAAAAGCATTAGAATAGCATGTCAGTGAATAGAAACTATGGTACTGATCCTGCATAGAGGACCACAGGTCCCTGCAATATCTGTGCTGTGCTGGTTCTTGCTGTTGTTAAAAAAAGGGTGAAAGCAGCAAAAATACATTTCCAATTTAATGTAGTAAAAATTTGAAATATAAAAATTTGAACATCATCATTAGTGGGTTATTTAATGTAAAATTAGTTTAATATTACCCAACCAAAAATAATTCCTTATAAAACATAACTTTTATTAAATAATATCTAAAATATAAAATAGTCTAAACAATACCTGAGATAGATTCGATGAATTTTAAACACATTTTATAGTAGATTTTTCTATATTTTGGGGACATTATATATTTTATATTAATTTTATATGCTCACATTCTTCATTAAATTTAAACACATTTTAGACAGTTTGATAATTATAATAAATTACTTTTTATTATTGTACTGGTGTAAGTTGAGAACTATTGCACATTTTTGCCCTTTACAGCAAATCTAGCTTCACTTCGACTCCTCAGGCTCAGGTAGACTGCCTGTCGAAGCAGTAATGCAACTAGTTTTGCCGACCAGCATTCATACATGCATCAAAGTTTCTGAATGTGGCCGCAGGACGCCCCTTCATGTTAGGCGCATTAGAAAGTGGCGAAGCTTTCAACCAATGCGCTTAACACATATGTTAGGCGTGTCCGATATCGGAGCCGTCACAGTGAGGTGCATTGTACGGCAGAAAAAGTGTGAAAAGCCCGATCATACTTGTCCCCCAAAATGTGAAAATGTGCCTAGTTATGAAAGTGGAAAAGGGCCTGGTCTTGAACTGGTTAATATATAATATAAATGGAAAAAAACATAAAAATATCTATCTATATGTTTCCAAAACTTAAAATGCAAATATTTAACCACATGTTTGTGCTCTAATATAAATTATAAGGGTCTAATAACATAAATATATATTATTACTACTGCTACTACTACTACTACTACTACTACTACTAATAATAATAATAATAATAATAATAATAAATACTTGTATTCAGCAGGATCAAACAGTATTTTTGTAAAAATATGCACCATTTAGTATGAAAAGGTTTTAATTAAAATTATGTTGGAGAAAACAAAACTGTGACGGTGACTGACTAGTTTCTTCATACGACTAGAATAATCATGAATGAACTCTTACATTCTTTTCTCACTAAAGAAATAACTTAAGAATTCTCATAAAAAATATCTACTGTCCTTAAACCAAACTAAACAGAACCAAAATTGTATTTTTTATGAACTTCCAAAAACAAAATATCTGAACTAGAAGGATTTGATTCTCCGTAATAGCAGATTAATTACACTGGGCTAAATCTGGCAAGAATAAGCGCAAATCTCTTTTTACAGTACATAAAGATAAGATTTTAATTTACCCATCTGGAAATGGATCAGTATTTCACAACTTGAAATGGTTCCTGATATAAAAAATAATGAATATTATGCCTGACTGCAGGCCAGATGGTCATATATCCACCCTAAAGTGAGGCACAGATTTACTTGTGAAATGTGAAAGTGATAACAAAACCCAAATGTCACACTCAGGGATATCATTTAATGCCCGAAACCAGAGGAGTTGTGTAAACAAAGCTGGCATCTATTATACATTTGGAAAGGAACATGAGAAGAGAAATTTATAGTATGCTAAAAAGCATAACAACTTTTGCAGTGGTTTTGTCAAGTCTCCACATGACATAAAGCCATATGGCCAATATCATAGTTTTATAGCATGTAGCCTAGAAATTCCACAAATTTGTTGAGTAAAACCTATGCTTGACTTTTTTTGGTATGTCCCATTCAATTTAGTAAGAGTGCATGAGTAGCTATTTCTCTGCCAGGATTATAATCAGCCACCTTATGTTATCCAAACAATTGCATAACAGAAGAAGTGTTGTGACAACATCTTTCTCTTTTCAAAGAGAAATCATTTTTGGTGCTATGAAGGTGGAGCTCTGGAAAAACTGCACATGTACAAACTACACAGTCTTATTGATCATAATAGATAACTAATCCAGATATCTTCACAGCCAGACTTACCATATACAATGTTAATGGTGGTGGTAATTCTCCAACAATATCTGAGGCTTTCTTTAGTGCTTTAGATATAGCACAGCTTGCAACTGCATTGTGCATTGTGGTACAACCCCTGCAAAAATTATGGAATCACCTCACACAGAAGATATTCACTCACATTTAATTTAAATATTTTTTTGTAAATTTAAATAATTAATTTAAATATACAAAAACACACAGTATAAAAGTAAAATAATTTTTGCTAAATCACATTCAGATAAAACACAAATAATAAAATGTTATGCACATAATAGCATCCATATAGAAAGTATGTGTGATAAGGAGCTTTGAAACATAACAAACATAATGTAAGGTGTTAAAAATGGCCTACATAAGCAAACATAATAAAATCCCATGTACATAGAACATTTAAAGGCCACAAGGGATACAGACAATAACAAGCACATTCCAACACATGTATCGCCTAATGCTGTGTGTGGAGGGAAGCTTTCATTCGGGTGTACAGATTCTAGTCTATTTTTTGTTGCCTTTATGTGTTTTATGCACATGGGGAGACATGTATGATTGGGTTTTTCACCCCTTTTCTGGCGTAAAATGCGATGTCTAATGCGCCTAATGAATGTGTTAGGCGCATTGTTCTGGGGGGGCTTTGGGGGCATTCTGGTGCCGTGTCGCTCCACACTCGTAATATTAGACACATATATGACTGTGGTTCGCAAAACTAGGTGCATTACTACTCGAACAGGTAGACCTATTTCAATGTGGTCTGTCTGAGCCTGAGCAGTCGAAGTGGAGCTAGATTTGCCATTAGGGCAAGAAATATCCCTTATTACTCAACTTAAACCAGTACAATGAAAAAAAGTAATTTATGATAATTTATCAAACTATATAAAATTAAATTATTTAAATGTAATAAAAAATGTTATCATATAAAATTAATGTAAAAATATATAATATCCCCAAAATATAAAAATATCTCCTTTAAAATGTATTTAAATGTAAAAGAATCTAAAACTAATTTTACATTAAACAACCCACTGATGTTGTTGTTCAGATTTTTTTTATTTTGAATTTTTACTACATTAAATTTAAAATTTATTTTTGCTGCTGTCACCCTTTATTCTACACACAGCAAGAGCCAGCACACCACAGGTCTGGCGGGGACTTGTGGTTCACCAAGCAAGATCAGTATCATAGTTTCTATTCACTGACATGCTATTCTAATGACTTTTCTTTTATCTCCAGCCTATTGATAGCCTTTATACATGTTAGGCGCAGTACTAATCTGCCTAAGTTCCATAATGTGCCTAACACATAGTCAAACTTTAGACTCCATTTATAATCACACAAAAACCACTTTCATACATTCAGGCGCATTGTACACTGAAAACGAGACTCAACAATTCACTTTGAAGCGCCTTCCTTCATACATGTCTCCAATGGTGTTTTACTGCTTTTGTTTAGGTATGTAGTTTTGAGCACTTCAGTTAATGTCATACTTCAATGGTGATTCTTAGCAACTTTAGCATATTTACATACACCTACTTTCCATATTAGTGCTTTTATGCGCATTGTGCATTTTGTGCATTTTTATGTGATTTAATAACAAATATCTTTTTACCCTTATACTGTGTAAGTTCTGGTAGGTATATGTTGTTGTTATTTCCACAAACATTTATGTATGTTTTCTTAGCCTATATTTAAATATGTAGATAGGTATGTTGCAAAATACCTTTATAATTTGTGGCAAATACGTAGATAAAATTTGTGACACAAAACAATGTTTAATAGCTAAACATTACAGATTTGTGAAGGATAGAATATAAATAATATTAATTAATTATCATTACTAGTGTTGAGCGATTATTATCGACAAAGTTGAAATCGGCACGGTTTTTATGTTGATCGGATTTTTTCGATCGCGCGATATTTAGGTTAAAATCTGCGCATAATCTATTAATCTATTAATTTTCGGCGCTTCCTGTCATTTTGGCGGCAGCTAATCAGCTTAGAAATATGGGAGCAAGGTGAGCTGGGTGTGCGACGTCATGACTGGGATGTGTATGGTTGTGATTGGCTGGAAAAAATCACATGACCTCGTTTTTACATAGAACCGCCCTTCCTGTTCATGATCAGTGTGGTGTCTGTGTTCATAAGAGCAGGACGTGTGCGCGGTCTCTCTCAAAACACGTCAGCGAAACTATTCTCTTTGTTCATACAGAAAAAAACTATGCTTTTAGCTGTGAACATTAAAACTTAGGTAGATTAGAGATTTTCAGTTTTTAGTTACTTAGGCTGAGAATTTTAAAGGAGCATCTAGCGCTGTACACCCGCGGGTGAGGGGGACCGAAGGGGTGCGGCCGAACACAGACAGACAGGCTGGCAGGCAGGCAGGTTTTGAAAGGAGAGTGGACTGCCCAGACTCTGCTTTGACCCTGCATTGAAATGGGTTTTAAGTAACAGTTTTTGGCCAGTTTTTGGTGTAATATTAGCTTGTATTTTGTGCACCCTGAAACTTATATTAGGATACAGATCTTTTCTAGTAAACTGC
Source organism: Phyllomedusa bahiana (assembly GCA_025379985.1). Classification (NCBI taxonomy): domain Eukaryota; kingdom Metazoa; phylum Chordata; class Amphibia; order Anura; family Hylidae; genus Phyllomedusa; species Phyllomedusa bahiana. The sequence continues at coordinate 24,421 of JAODAL010047589.1, forward strand.
AGGTGTATTTATAGGTGAAAAACTCACCTTTTTATTATCTTTTACACGATTTAATTAAGTTTTTTTTTCACTTTGGCGCAAGCTCAGTTTTGTTCAAAGACCCACTTTGTTCTTACATTAGGATACAGAACTTTTCTGTCACCGCAAGTGTATTTATAGGTGCAAAAACCACCGTTTTTATCCGTAAACAATTTAATTACATGTTTTTCACTTTGGCACAGCCCCAGCTTTGTTCAAAGACCCTTTTTTACTTACAATAGGTTTACTTTAACTTTTCTTTTCACCGCAGGTGTATTTTTATAGGTGCAAAAACCACCTTTTATTATCCGTAAAAATTTCAAATAGGTGTTTTTTTTTAATTTGGTGCGGCCAGTTTTGTTCATAGAGCACCTTGTACTTAAATTTGAATTTTAAGCAATTTTGTAGTCACCGCAGGTTTTATTATAGGTGAAAAAAAACCACTTTTTTATTATCCGTATGCATTTCAAATAGGTGTTTTTTTTACTTTGGTGCGGCCAGTTTTGTTCACAGAGCCACCTTGATCTTAATTTGAATTCAGCAATTTTGTAGTCACCGCAGGTGTATTTATAGGTGCAAAAAAAAACACCTTTTATTATCCGTATCCCATTTCAAATAGGTTTTTTTTTTACTTTGGTGCGGCCCAGATTGGGTCCTAGAGCCACGTTGCAATTAAATTTAATACAGCAATTTTCTACTCACCGCAGGTGTTTTTATTGGTGCAAAAAACCACGTTTTAATTATCCTTTAACAAATTTAATTACGTTTTTTCACTTTGGCGCAGCCCAGCTTTGTTTATAGACCCACCTTGCATTTAAAAATTTGAATACAGCAATTTTTTTAGTTCCCGCGGGTGTATTTATAGGTGCAAAAACCACCTTTTATTATCCGTATGCATTTCAAATAGGTGTTTTTTTTACTTGGGTGCGGCCCAGTTTTGTTCATAGAGCCACCTTCACTTAAATTTGAATAGAGCAATTTTGTAGTCACCGCAGGTGTATTTATAGGTGCAAAAAACACCTTTTATTATCCGTATACATTTCAAATCGTTTGTTTTTTTTACTTTGGTGCGGCCCAGTTTTGTTCATAGAGCCACCTTGTACTTAAATTTGAATACAGCAATTTTGTAGTCACCGGAGGTGTATTTATAGGTGCAAAAACCACGTTTTATTATCCGTACACAATTTAATTACGTGTTTTTCAATTTGGAGCAGTCCAGCTTTGTTCATAGAGCCACCTTGCACTTAAATTTGAATACAGCAATTTTGTAGTCACCGCAGGCGTATTTATAGGTGCAAAAAAACACCTTTTTATTATCCGTATACATTTCAAATAGGTGTTTTTTTTACTTTGGTGCGGCCCAGTTTTGTTCATAGAGACACCTTGCACTTAAATTTAAATACAGCAACTTTGTAGACACCGCAGGTATTTTTATAGGTGCAAAAACCACCATTTAATATCCGTACACATTTCAAATAGGTGTTTTTTTTACTTTGGTGCGGCCCAGTTTTTTCATAGAGCCCACCTGGCACTTAAATTTAATTTTTGCAATTTTTTTGTCACCGCAGGTGAATTTATAGGTGCAAAAAAAAACACCGTTTGTTATCCGTATACATTTCAATAGGTGTTTTTTTTACTTTGGTGCGGCCCAGTTTTGTTCATATAGCCACCTTGCAATTAAATGTGAATACAGCAATTTTGTAGTCACCGCAGGTGGATTTATAGGTGCAAAAACCACCGTTTTTTAACCCTATAATTTTAAAATAGCTCTATTGCACGTGGTGCAGCCCAACTTATTATTCAAATAGCCACGTTGTACGACAATTTGATTCATTTTCTAGAACTGTTTTTCGTTTGTAATTGCTGCAAAAACGCAAATTCTCAAACTGTGTAACTTCTGAATAGTTTTATTGCGCTCGTTTAATCTCAGTTTGGCCCAGATAGCGCACTTGTATGATTTTTTGTTAAAAACTATCATTTTCCTAGTCCGACTGGGCAGTTGTAAATCCCTGGGACTGAAGGAAGAACACTGTTGATTTTGTCTTACGGTTCTTCCACCAGATCGCATTTCACAGGTATTCGCTAGAAACATTTCAGTTTCTAATCCTAGTTGGCTGTAGGAAATTAGAGGGATTTAAGAATAGCTGTGATTTCCGTTATTTAAAAAGAGTCTGTCAAAAAACTCTTCCATACCTTCTCAAATTTTAGCTTTATGAACTGGAGCGAAAAGCAGGTGGTAAGCGAGCAAAGAAGGGGGGTAGGGCATGGAGGTAGAGGGTACAGCAGAGAAGGGCTCCTTCCAGTGCTGTCGACAACACGCATGCCAGCGTATCGTCGGTTGCAGGACCGTCAGGCCTGTCATCGCTGGGGTCAGGCCCTGTGAATTCTCAGTAACGAACAGCGTGCCAATCTATTCTTCAGTGGTTAATGCAACCTGCATTCAGCAGTCTTACCTCCTCGTCCTCCCAGTCACGGCCACAAATGTCGTTTACAGCATTATCAGCATCCGTCCAACATGAAGCAAAGGCAGCCAAATGTCAAATCGTGTACCCACCACTGTGGATAATCCATTTTCTGAAGACTCCTTGATGACAAAATGTGGTTGGGGTCAGAAAGCATGTTAAAAGATCAAGAGGCCAAAGAGGATGATTTTGTCTGCTTTGACGCCCCGTTACTGATGCCATCAGGGGAGGAGAAGGGGAAACCGGTCAATCGGCAAAAAAACCCGGGCGGTCGGCAACGCCTTGCAGTGCCTCTTGCTTGTAGCCCGCAGTCCTGGATTCGAATGTCAGGACGACCAAGTCACCTGTGCTGATGATGATGATGACGTATTGCGTATCCAACGTGGTCTTTTCAGCAGAATTTGCTTGCGAGCGCTTCATCACTGGGGCGAGGAGGAAGACGATGGAGTAGTGTCAGTAAAGGGTCCCCGCCTCAAAAAGGGAGAGGGGGGGTCGCAGAAGTCCGCTTAGATTGATTTTTGCCAGCCACGATCAGCGGAAAACACCGCTCCTCGCTTATCGCCGTCCCAAAAGGTCCAGGACCTCTCAAGCCTGGGCCTTTTTCGAGCAAAACCTGGATTCACCCAGAGATGTCATATGCCACCCTTTTTTCCCTAAAACGCATCAGTAGAGGGCAAGATCTTAGGTGTTTAACCACCACAAACATGTCTAGTCACTTGCAGCGAATGCATGAGTTGAAATGGAGGCAAACACTTGGCCAAAAAAGGCCACACCGATGCGGGATTCCCAACCCCTGTCAACACCCTCTGTCTCCGCCTCCTCCGCCACCACCAAGCGTTACTCAGCTGCCCATGTCTTCAGAGTCATGATCAGGGATCAGCCACGGCTTCAGCCTCCACCGTCGCCCGAATACCACCCGCACCACCCGAGACCCATCCTACCCATTCTCCTTCCACTAGTTTGACGACCTGCACACCGTACAGCGGCCAGTCTAGCAGCCAGCCTTCTGTCTTCCAGGTTTGGGAGCAGAAAAAAACACTTTAGCCCAAACCATCCCAAAGCCAAAAACCTTGGAAATGTTGCTTTTTTCCCTCTGGTGGACACAGTGGGTTCCGCCACGTCAAAGGCCCTTGCCTTTCCCCAATACCAGATGCCGAGCGCAGGCATTTCTTTGCCAAAAAAGCCGTCCCTGCCTGGCCAGCCACGTGTCATCTAAAATTTCAAGCGCGTTTGTCTGCATCCGTGTCCAGAAAAGTCCATCTGACCACCAACACATAGACTAGTAAGCACGGCCAAGGCCGCTATATCTCTGTGACAGCTCACTGGGTGGCTGGGTGGATGTCTCTGGTGGTGACGGTGGCTCTCAGGTTTGGCGCACTCTCTTCAAAAACCGAGGGATGGTGCAGGGTTCTTCCCCCAAGGTCTCTGGTGGCATCGGCCGTGTTGAAATTAATCTGTCTTGGAGACCGTCCACACACAGGTCAGGAGCTGTGGACGGCTCTCCGCAACGAGAACCGAGCGTTGGCTGGGTGACAAGAACCTTGTGGGCCAGGCAAGGTGGTGTGCGATAACGGTCGAAATCTGCTGGGGCCCCCTTAAGATCGGTAGGGGAGCACATCCCTTGCCCGGCACATGTCATGAAACCTTATCGTCCAGAAATTTCTAAAGCACTACCCGGGTCTGGATGCCTGTGAGGAAGGCTCGAGGTCTGAGTTCGCACTTTCGCCGTTCGCACCCTGCTTCGCCCCCCCTGGCAGCGTTGCAGCATCAGCTCAGCCTCCCCGTCAACCGTACTCTTGTAGCCGTGGCCACAGGCTGGAAGTCCTCCCGCAACATGCTCCAGCGATTGTGGCAGCAGCGCAATGCCATTACGCAGTACGAAGTGACACATGGCCTGACAAGCAAACGGTGCGGACCTCGGGGTGTTGAGCCCCCGAGAGTGGAGGCAGGTGAAAGAGCTCTGCACCAATCCTTGCCAGTTTTGAAGAAGCCACCAACTTGGTCAGTGCGGACGATGCCCTAGTCAGCATCTGCATTGTGGTGATCTGAGTTCTGGCACGATCGTTGGACACTCTGAACAATCAGGTCCCGCCCGCGACGGCGGAGGCGACGGACACAGATGCGGACACGGAGCCTTTCTCTCCGTCGAATCCACAAGGCCCGCAGTTTCACAATTTTAACGGTCTTCATTTTGGCAGTGGTTCGGGGTCCAGGGCTAGTGCAAAGCGGCGCATCAGCTCTCAGGGTGCTCATCTCAGGCAAGTCAGGGCTGTGTTGAAGCTGTGCCGGAGGAAGCGGAGGGGAGGGAGGATGAGGTATTCCTAGACACCGACGTTACGACGTCCCTGCCTTGGAAAGAGGTTGGCGCGAATTTGAGGCGGAGGAGGAAGATGAGGGAAGATCCCGTTTGCTAGTGCCCTCGACCCAGAGGCTTTGGGGAAAATCAAGGCTCCATCTCTCACATGAGTGCTTGGATGCTCCATTTCCTCCAACATGATCCTCGCATTAAGGCCATCAAATGAACAACAGTTTTCTGAGTTGCGACCCTCCTGGATCCCCGGTACAAAACAAAATCAGCAAATTTCCTGCTACCCCCCCAAATAGAGAGTAAAATGCAGGAAATGGAGACCTTGCTGATTGATCAACTGGAGACATCTGTTGCGTCTGCTTCACGTTCTTCAAATGTCACGGTGGAACAACGTCAGCGACAGGGGCGTAACTACCGGGGTAGCAGGGGTAGCAGTTGCTACGGGGCCCCTGTAATGCCGCTCCTGGGCCCTCCGGCAGTGAACTTAACAGTTCACTGCGGCGGGCGGAGAGCTGCGGGGCCCGGCGCATACTCCCTCGAACGGGCCCCGGGCCCCCC
>JAODAL010047590.1:0-29765 GCA_025379985.1 Phyllomedusa bahiana
CTTATCAAAGTAAAAAATTTAAATCGTAAGACAAAAAGACCTGCCCGCCAGCCTGGTGATTCCTCTCTGTTTTCTGTATAATCAGGAAAGGAAATATGGATGGCAACCTAAGACTCTTTGTGCACTCAAGAATAAAAATTCTCATACCCCTGACCAGCCAAACAAAAGAGCATTGTATTTAGAAAAGGGATTCATTTCCCTTTCCCAAATGCTGAAAGCATTCCTGTAGTAGAAAACCCCTTTAACCTGTAACGGGGGCAAAACCCCGGGGTCCCGGGTAGGCAGTTGCCCCGGGCCCCGTGCGCTCAGGGGGCCCCGCCCCCCGGGGCAGTGCTACTGCTCCCTACCCCGGTAATGCCCCCCCGGCCCCCGGCAGTGAACAAACAGTTCACTGCGGGGGCGGGAGCTGGGGGCCCGGGGGGCGCACCCCCTTTAAACCCCCCGGGGCCCCCGGCCCGAGCTTGGGAGGCACAACCCGGGGTAGCAGAACGGAGGCCGATCGCCCCGCTCTGCTACTTCCCCTGCCGGCCCCCTATGATCACGTGGGCGCGCGCGGTAAAATCAATCCCGCACCCCCCCAGAGAAAGGGGAAACTGCAGCCAGCGCATCGGGGGGGTGGAGGGGTGATAAACTATTTCTTATTTTACCTCCCCTTTAGCCTGCTTATCCCCATTACCTGCTTTACCCCATTAGCCTGCCTGTTACCCCATACCCTGCTGCATACCCCAAAACCCTCCCTGTATACCCATAGCCTCTGTATACCCCCATAAGCCTGCCTGTATCCCCCCATGCCTCTGTATACCCCCCATACCTGTTTAAACCCCTATTCCCCCTGCCTGTTATCCCCTTCCCTCCCTGTATCCCCATAGCCTTTTTAACCCCCAAACCTGCCGAAAACCCCCATACCGCTTATACCCCCATAAGCCTGCCTGTATACCCCAACCTGCTGTATACCCCAACCGCTGTATACCCCCATACCTGCCTGTAACCCCCCAAAACCCTCCCTGAAACCCCCATGCCTGCTGTAAAAACCCCCATAAGCCTCCCGTATACCCCAAAAACCTCCCTTTTACCCCCCCAAAAGCCTGCTGAAACCCCATACCTCTGATACCCCCATAACCTGCCTGTATCCCCATAGCCGTGTACCCCCCTACCCTGTTTACCCCCAAAACCTGCCTTATCCCCATACCCGCGTATACCCCTCCTCTGTTCCCCCAAAAGCCCCCCTGTTTTCCCAAAGCCGCTTTTATACCCTTTTACCTCCCTTTCCCCCCAAAACCTGCCCTGTACCCCCTCCCCAAAACCCCCGCTGCCGTAACCCCATTGCCTGCTGTATACCCCTTACCTCCTTTTCCCCCTTTAACCCTCCCTGAAAACCCTTTTACCTCCCTGATCCCCCCTTTAAGCGCCTGGTAACCCCTACCCTGTGAAACCCCCTTTTGCCTGCTGTTTCCCCCCATACCCTGCTGTATCCCCCCAAATGCCTGCTGAAACCCCCCAAAACCGCTGTAACCCCCCTTTACCTCCTGTATCCCCATACCTGCGAAAATACCCCCATAACCCCCCTGTATACCCCTTCCTGCCTGTAAAACCCCTAACCTGCCTTTACCCCATTACCCTCCCGTATCCCCCCTTAGCCTGCCGTATACCCCCATTACCTGCCTGTTCCCCCCTAAGCCTCTGTATCCCCCCATCCCTCCCTGTACCCCCAAAGCCTGCCTTTAACCCCCAAAAGCCGCCTGTAAAACCCCCTCACCCTGCCTTTATCCCCCCACCTCCCTGCCAAATAGCCCTATAGCTACCGTGAAGCCTTCTGCCTTGTCCCCATAGCCCCCAAAGTTTGCCTACCTATATACCCCCCGAACCCTGCCTGTCTATTTATTGGGGGGCCCCTTTAGCTACCTAAACCCTCCTTATGGGCCCCCCATCCCACCCAACCCCCGTCTCCTTAGGCCCCTATAGCCCTAAAAACCCCCCGCTGCCTAAAAAGGACCCCAATAACCAGGGGGGCAGGTGTGGAAAAGTCGGGTTTTAAGATATTTGTGTCTAATCTCCGGGAAAGTGGGGGGGAGATGTCATCATTGGGGACTGGACCGGGGTGCGAACAAAAGGGGGGAAAATCATCGACTCTCAGTGAAACGCACCTGTGTTTACAAATTAAATACACTGTAAACACTTATATTCCCCGCACTTTGTGTCATGGATATACCCTTTTTATCCCCCGTTGGGGTTTTAAAACAGTCTACAAACCTGGTACACTGTATTACCACTTTATTTTCATTGTATGGTGGGGTTTTAAAACATCTGCAGAGCCTGAACATGGGTTACCACTGTAAGGTCCCCGTATGGTGGTTATTACAGTCTGCAGAGCCTGTGTACACTGGTGTCCCCTATATGGCACTGTATGGTGTTATATACAGTCGCGGCCCGTGACACGATATATACCACTATATGACACTTAGGTGGTTATATACAGTTGCGACTGTTACACTGGTGTCTACCACATAAGGTCAATGTAGGGGGTTTATACAGTTGCAGAGTCTTTTTATCAGTAATACCACTAATGGTCACTTTCAGTATATTGGGGCTTTTGTACTGCAGAATAGTGTAGGGTATTATTTCGTCACTTTGGGGTCGGTTTTTGGCGGTTATTAGGTTTTATGTAATCATTATTTAAAGTTGGTCTTGGGAAGGGGGATTTGTTTGGTACATAGAGGTGATATTATGGTGAGGTATTTGCCCCTTGTTTATTCATTTCTAACACATGTCTGGTAATGGTGTGGTCAGGGGGGGGGGGGGGGTAGGGGGAGGGGGGCCCCCTCCAAAAGTTTGCTTTGGGGGCCCCGGCTTCCTAGTTACGCCCCCGACGTAATCATCAGTAACATCAGGAAAACTTGCTAATAGATTATTTGTGAATCAAAATTCATAAAAAAAGTAGTAAATGAAGGGGGAATAGATTCTCCTGCAGCCCAAGGTCGGTAGTTTATGAAAGTAAACCCTTAATTTCTTTAAAAAAGATTAATAGACAATCTTCCTTTTCTCTGTTGCACCTTTCCCAATTCAATTCTTGTGTTCGTATTTTTGCAGGGAAACTCTACTTGGCAAGAAAATGTACCATTGCTTATCTTTTTTTCTTTTTTAAATTTTTTAAATACACCCTTCCCCTGGCAACTGCCACCTTATTTCACTGTGTAGCAACATGTAACCCCAAGTCAACATCAGCTTCCTACGGGGTTGTCTTTTGCTGGGGCTCATTACTATGTGATCTTGGGTTCAAAGGAGCATTCGCTAGTAATTTGTCTACTAGATGAGCAGGAACACAATCCTTTCAAATACTAACCTTAACTAGAGAAGGTATAGAATAGCTATATATAAATGAAGATGACATACCAATCTCTCAATAGTCTATTACTTCTTATCTGTAATGGTAACATCTTTGGATTTAGTTAATCCACTTGGTAAGTAAGCAGTCTACAGTATAAAAGGTAGTATACAAACAACAAGGTGATATAACAAAGGACAAAAACATATAGGGGAACATGCATGAACGGGTCTGTGCCAGTGTGATTTGCACAATGAAAAACTGTCATTACCCTTGTCCGACTTAATTTTAAAAGGTCTTTCTCTAAAAATTGGCGCATGCCTGGCCCCCTCAACAATTTAGTATGCACCAAATCTTAGGGGTCGTGTCACACCAAATTCAGAAGAGTAGACACATTTATGAATGTGGCACAAAAGCGTGGGACTATTCCTTACCAATTTCATAGTGGCTGAGACAAATTTTGGCGCAGACACTTTCTACATCACTTTTTGGTGCATAAATATATCTTACAACATGACACATTTATAAAGTGCTGTGAGACACTTCCATACATACTGATGAATACTATACTAACCTACTGAGAAGTGCAACTGTCTAGCCTGCACCAATTTTCATACATCGCCCCTAATCTATAGCTCTTTACTAATGAGATTACGATCTACAACACTACTTTTTCCACCAAGCTATATAAACCAGCATTTTTTTAAACTCAAGAGCAGGGAAAATATTTCAGCCACCAGTTGCCAACCCTGTTTTGAAGGAAAACATGATTTACGTGACCGCAGATGTATGCAAACAACTATATATTTGACTGGAAAGCCTTTCAGAAAGCTGTTCCCACAAAAATCTTTGGAACATGTTCTGGAAGCAATACACCATATCTATTGGACAAACATTATCCAGATATCTGCAGATACCTCCAGAGAGGGACTATACTGTAATATGGTTGGAATTTATTTGTCATTTACCGGTTGTAAATCCTTTGTCTTTTGCCATGTCTTTTATGTACATTTAATGAGAATTTCAGGCTGTTTTGCAAAACAAATGTTAACATTAATTAGAACAAAATATTATAATAGTCTCAGTGTACAGTTTCCTGTAGGTCTGAGGAGCACCGTACATGCTTGACAGCTACAAACAGGACGCTGTTGTTTATAGTACATAAATATACTGTAATAGTGCATATTAAATGAGTCGTGACGGACAGATATCCAGGCCAATAATCGGTTTCACCTCCCAGCTTCATTGTTCTGTTCTGTTTTATCTGTCATTTTATGGTCGGGTAATGGAAGACATTGAGAACAAAGTGTTTATTCTCCAGCATATGAACATGAAATGAATGAAATTACATTGCTTCCATGTGTATCTTGTCTACATTTTTTAGTAATAGACAATAAACACATGTTCAACTAATGTCCTGGTCCGGTGTGGCTGGGGGCGAGTCCTCTTGTTACATAGTACCAGTCATACAGGATGTCGGGGGAATGACCTCGGTCACTGCATGAAGATCTGGTCATGTGTGTACGTGAGTGATCTCTAGTATACATCTGGGAGCTGCCACCTATGGCATTCCAGCTGTTGCAAAAGTACAACTCCCAGCATTTTCTGAAAGCCATCGCCTGTCAGGGGATACAGGGAGTTGTAGTTTTGCAACAGCTGTAGTGCTACAGGTTGGAGAACACAAATATGCAACATTTTTGAGATATTCAACAGACCTATAATGTAAATAATGTACATAAAGACGCACTGTCTTTTTAAGCTTACAATGGAATTTTCCTGTGGTGGCCTGAGATGTATTAGCGTCCATTTCATAGGAAGACATTTAGCCTATTGCTATGTTTATGTACTTTGGATTAAAACCAGACTGTCCTAAAGAAACCTAGACAGCAGGGAGAAGACATGGAAACTCCTTGCAGATGGTATCCCAAGGATGCAATGCTAAACACTGTGCCATCCTTTATTGTCATCATAATAAAATGCAAAGTTGTAACATACTTTGTGTCCTTAAATATCATAGGGGAAGAGGCATTTTTTCAGTTTAGTGGTACAAACATTGCAATATTGATCAATAGGAGGCAGTCCTCAGATTATGTGCCCTTTTCTTATGATACAAGTGCATTGATTATTCCTATTAAAAGCGATTTCCAAGATTTTTTTAAAAAAGGCCAGTGGTTGCAACTGTTCTAAAATAAAAAAAAGTTGTACTTACTTATGAAGCCACTCCAAGCACTGCCACTCAGAGTTCCTCGCTGGTGTCCATTGATGACGTCACGTCCATGGTTCATCTGATGCTGAGGCCAATCAATAGCCTCAGTGGTTTCCACCATGTATCGCACACAAACAATGAGGCTATTGATTGGCTATTGCAAAACATAAACCACAGAAAAGAAATGAGAAGCCAGGAACTGGTGGGAATCACTGGAGCAGCCAAAGTGTTGAAGCACGAGCGACTTTATGGGAGAGGTTTTTTGCTTTAGAATAGTGCTGACCCTTTTATGAAAATCCTCAGACAGCTACTTTAGAAAGAAGCGTCAGACTGGGGTTGCATGGGTTTATTAGAGGAATGATTCTCAGCACTTCTGCTCGAGTAGGTCAGTTTTACACCAATTCGGCTGTACTTTTCAAAATATTTGGGCTTGGGAAGTCACGAATCGTATCCCATTAAAGTCTATGGGGAGAAAATTCGGGATGTTTTTTCTGGCCTCTGGAAAGCATCGAACAGATAGATGCCTCCAAATATCACAGAATAAGGGATGACTACTAAACCCTTTCCCTAACCATTTCAAAAGCAAGTACTACAGCCAAATGACTTCAAATTGCTTGGGTTCAGGATCAGCTTCTAAACCCTAACTCCTAATCTCAAATCACTGGAAAGCACCTATAACAGCTAAATGCCTCCAAATATCAAGGGGTTAGGATTAACTCGTAACTTTAACCTATAGCTCTAAGCGCTTACTCCAACCCTAAATCTAACCTCAATTGTAATTCCAATTCCAACCTTAACCCCAACTCAAGGAAAAAACCCAATCTACACTAACTCTATCCCAATCTATCTAATTCTACCCCTTTTCCCCAACTCCAATCGAAATATCAATTGAAACTCCAACCCTAATACCTAACCGTTGTCCTAATCTTAATCTCTAATCCAAACCCAAGTGTAACTCCAACTCCAACCAGGGCCATTTTATCCATTGGGCACACTAGGCAGTTTCACGGGATCACCACAAGCATATGGGTCACAGGTGGTCAAAGGAATGTACTGGAAAACCAGGGCACATGTCCTTTATCCCTAGTTTGGCACTGCTTATTTAACTGATTGTATGTTCTCAGGATGCACAATCAGATAAAAACCTTGGTGGAGCAGGGAGCCATCGGCTCCCTAACCCACCAACTAACCTTCTAGGCAACAGGCTGATTTCAGCCTCCGGTCTACAAGATTCCATGGGAGTGTCCTAATGAGGGCCTCATCCAGGGCATTCTGGTTTTTGTGAATGGAGAGATGGGTGGTTAGTGACATGACCTGAAAAATGGAAAATGTAACATTATTAACTTAAAAACACAGACAAAAGGACCATACATACAGCTCAATGGGTAATCAACAGCTATTCCCAGTATGAGGCAATATAATCCCCAGGTCTACCTGGAAGAAATATGGCAGGTGAAGACCTCTAATGAACAGTTGCTCACACATCCATCCACTAGGGGGGCAATTGCCTAATAAAAACCTGCACATTGGATAAGTACCAGTTCACACCAGTATGCAGAAGAGGGTAGATTGCACAAAAGCAAAAATACTGATAAACAGGCACTCCCATGCCTACTATCCATGAGGGGGGTGATTGCCAGTGTTACAACTGCATATAGATATAAAGGGTGCCAATTATACGGTTATGTATGGTGCACCATGCTGGCATACTAGCAACAGTGTGTGCCAACCCTGTGAAGACTTACAGAAAATGTTTGACCTCTGTCATTGCCAACAAAGGATATATAACAAAGTATTGAGATGAACTTTTGTTATTGACAAAATATTTACTTTCCACCATAATTTGCAAATAAATTCTTTCCAGATCAGACAATGTGATTTTCTGGATTCTTTTCTCATTTTGTTTCTCAGAGTTGAGGTCTACTTATGATGTCTATGACAGGCCTCGCTCATCTTTTTAAGTGGGAGAACTTGCAAAATTGGTGGCTGAATAAATACTTTTTTTCCCCACTATAGATAAGTTCTGCACATTTAAGACTAAATTATTGCCATGAAGCAGTACCTACATTAAAGGTGTTTTCACATGGTGCAGTTTTGTAGAGTCACAGCCAGCCAGCTTACTCTTCCTGGTAAGGTTGCAGGGGGGTCTACAGCAGTGATTGGCATATCTGCTCTGCTATTCCTAGCTGAGCTTGTTACATTGAAATGACTGCAGGTGATGTAAGATCTGTAATACACAAGACTACAGAGCTCTAAGGAGTGAAAGCATCTCCTTATCTTAACCCCTTAGCGACATTGGATGTATAGGTACGTGCTAGTGTCGGTAAGGGGATATGTAACAGAGTCGTAATCCCGCTAATTGCAGCTGACACCCAGCTTTAACATCACTAAATGGACCCAGCTCCATTCTGTGCTGTTTAACCCCCTAGACGCTGTGGCGATCGTGGCCACGGCGTGTACGTGAATGAGTGAATGCGCGTGTAATGGTGCGTAAAGTTTCTCACTACGATCGGGACTGTCGTGGTGAGATTCGAGGTTCCAATCGGGTTACATGGCAGCTGTAAGCCTTGGGAAGGCTTCTATCGCTTCCATGTTTCGTGTTTTACTACTTCCTGTCCCAGGCAGGAATTAGTAAAAAAAGCCATCTTTATGCACTCTATCGCAATGTTTATGTAATGCCATAGGCTGTATTAACAATCACACCTCTTAGTGGTCAAGCACGTTAGGGGGATTCAATGTTAGAGTAAAAAACAAAAATAATAATGATAATAATGTTTTAAAGTACAAAAAAAATTAAAAAATTAATACTGTAAATATACCCCTCTCTTGCCATTTTACAAATTAAAAAAAAGTAAAATAATAAAAAGATACACAATTTCGAAAAGGCAAAATTATGTTTTCTTGGTGATTACACATCCCCTAAAATTGGGAATAAAAGTGAGCAAAAATTTGCATGTATTCCAAGCTGGTACCAATAAAAAGTATCAGCCCGCAAAAAATGCACCCTCATTCAAGTCTTTAGGTAGAAAGAAAAAAAGTAATTGGTAGCAGAAAACAGCGTTGCGGCAAACATGTGAAAAATAGATAGTTTACATTTTCTTTTACATACAAAAACACAAAGAAACCTTTACATGATTGGTATTCATAATACAAAAAAAGCAGAAATCCTAAAATATAACCTTTATTAGATAAAAATTAAAACAATGAAATGTGACAGCAAAAATATAATAATCGATGCAACAGCACTGGTAGAGATTATGTAAAGTACCAACAGCACAGGAATATCTGTCCCTATAAAAACCTACAGCCCTGGTGGTCTACAATCTCCCTATCCTAATAATATGGGATAGTCGCCCTTATGATGGCATTCCCATTCGGTACCTAACCCTTACACAAACTAAAGTAACCCTAGTATGCCCTCACATAACAGTCCCAACATGTTTCCATTACTCCAAGATGTAAACTTATCTTCATCAGGGGACAAGTTTATGAAGAAAGGAGGGATAAATAAATACAGTCACATAAAAAATGACAAATAGCCCATATTAGACAGTAAGCTCAAATAAATAAATAAGGGTTAATGTTATAGGATTATAACAATTATTCAAACTGACCCATGAAGGACATAAATAAGAGGATCGATATAATGCAGTCTATTTTTAAATTCAAATGTTTAAGTAACCTACTTGATAGAAGGCAAGACATTCGGACTGCAAAAAAGTCAACCATGATAGGATTCCCAACACTTAGCACATTGTAGTGCTTAGTACGTATAGGTATTGTTTGATAGACTTAATAAAGAGTATGTCCGGTCTCACCCATGTTTCATATGTACCCCATAATGTGCTGCTAAAGGAGCAGACAGTGCTGCATCTAATAAAAGTTATATTTTAAGATTTTTCCCTTTTTTGTACTTTGGATTATTGATATTGCGGAATTTTGGTGACACTTTATTAGTTGTTCCATTGTTCTTTAATGATAGAATACAATATGTGATCTGTAGAAAACAGATCACAAATCATTTATACTGAAGAGTGAATGCCGTAAAAGCAAAACCCTGGCACAAGTACGTTTTTTTCACATTTTGTCCCATTTTGTTGTCATTTTCCAGTATATTCTATGGTAGATGATTTGGTGATGGTGATAGAAAGTACATTTGGTCCCACAAAATAAAAGCCCTCATATGTCTATGTAGATGAAAAAATAAAAAAGTTAAGTCTATGGGAAGGCGGGGAGGAAAAAAAAATTCCTGCATCAGGAAGGGGTTAAATAAACAAGGCATCATTCCTAGAGACTACACACAGCAGGTCGTGACATCACCATGCCCAGAGAGTAGCTTCCAGCTAGTCAGATAAGAGAGAGATGGTCAGTAACCAAGAGAATCTTGTGTGCACTCAAAAGAGATAAAATCTATCTTATCTCCTCAAGAAAGCAAAATAATAAAGTAATGTATTTGAGAATAGCCTTTATTTACCTTTCCCTACATGTTGAATGCTGGTCATTGCAGTGAGAAAACCCCTTTAATATTTTTTCGCAGAGGTGAGCTATATTATTTAATTTATATGGGCACAGTTTTTACAGTATAGTATCAGACAATTATATAATGTGACAAATCAATCTCCTTAACCAATACAACTGATTCTATTTGCTGCATAAACAGCACTTTAAATCTAATTATTACTTACACACAAAGATTGTCAGATCATATGATTCTCCAGTAATTCTGGAGGCCAAGCTAAATAAGGCTATGTCTATGCAATATATCTTAAAATGCCATCCAAAATCTGATGGCATTTTAACATTGCTGGATCGAGGTTTTTGGCTCAGATTTGTGCTAAAACCTTGGTTGGTTTTCGGATTCGCCATCATACCCGTACATTCAATGTGCGGGACCGATGACAAATCCAGACGGATTATCTGACATGTTTTAAAATCCACCGGATCTTAAGACTGATCGTAAAAAATCGGTGCTGTGTAGAATATAGCATGGATTTTCTATTGCTTGCTATGCAGCACAGGGCACTGTCAGATTTTTTGCGAATTCTAAATAATGAATCTGGCGAAAATTATTATTATTATTATTATTTAATATTATTTTGGAGCGCCCTTGATTCCAGGGGCTGTACATTTTGAGGCGGGTACATAAATAACATTGGTCAAACAATTACAAAGTGACAATAAGTGACTAACAACTGGTACAGAGGGAGAGAGGTCCCTGCCCGCGAGGGCTTACAAATCCGACGATAATACTGTGCTGTGTAGACATAGCCTAGGAAATAACACAATTTTTTTATTTTTTATTCAGGAAATCTGAATCATCTAAATGAAGATAAATCCTGATTAACAGCTCTTTAAGCGACAGATATTAAACAGTCTGACCACTGGATGTCACCAGCAGCTACAGTAACACACAAATCAATGGCTGGCATTTATTAATGGAAATTCTGTTTTAATAATTTGTAATTAATTTCTTATTTATATTTTTTTTTTATTAAAGCTAGTTCAAATGTTTAAACAATTGTATTTGTCATCAGCATTAAAAATATAAATTCTTTGTAGACTGTGGAAATTAATGATTTTTTTCCCACTATGAAACTATAGAATTAGATTAATTATTTTACCTCCTTTTATGAGAAATAAAGTTTTCAGACTGATTTGTATTTTTTTATAGTTACACATTATGTGATTATTTTATTTGATAGATTTGGTATTTAGTGTACCAAATATAGCTTTTTTGCAAAAAACTACAACCTCTCAAAGGTAAGGGGTAGAGGAAAAAACCCCCAAGATATAGTTACCCGGCATTAGCACCATAGAAATATTGAGACAACTACCTGAACCATAACTAATGCCTAATGGTATAATTAAAACATAACTTTTAATGTTTCAGTTAAGAATATACCAAACCATAAACATAATATACAAAGAAAAATGAAAAAACAGCGGAGCACCCGCCCCGACAACCACGAAAAATATACTAAACACAAGTAGACATCACAGAGACAAACACAGGTGCAGCATCCACTCTTAGTACCAAAAGACCAAAAACACAGACTTAAGATGTGTCACATATACAGCATGTAACCATTCCAATGCGTTCCCCCCCCAAAAAAATTCGGGTTCACAGGAGCAAAAAACAATATTCGTCGTCTAATGTAAAATAAATCATCTTACCCCCCTTAACAATAAATAAGAAAACCAGCCCGGACCCTGTGGAAAACGTTTCCACCAATATACGCTAACAAGATAATTTTCCCGGCCAAATAGATAAGGCAGCAACCTTCAAACACTTAAGGGCTATATATATGTATAAACCAGGACAAAACCTTTTTTTCCCGGGAAACACGATCACGGCCCCCACTGTAAACCGGCATGGCAAAAAAAAATCGCAAAAAACTACGCACACTCCAAGCGCCGCCAGTCGCCATCCCCCTTGCACCCCCCCAATTGATGGCAAAGCCAATACAGCCTAGCATATAAAAATGCGCCTGCCAAACACCCGGGGGACCATTACGCAAACAAAATAAGAGAGATTGTCTAGTTTTTTGGGTATCCACACACATTTAGACATCTCGTTATATAATTCTTAAAAAACAGCGCTATGATAATTATAAACTATAAACAAACTAAACTGTCTAAAAAAGAAACAAAACTGTCAGATTATAAAAAAAAATTTTTTTATAAGTGATTTCAATGTGAGCAAAAAGAATACTACTAACCGAGATCAATTTTTTCATCCTAATAGCCTAGGGGGGGTTTTTTGAACCTAAAACGGAATTAAATTTTTTATTCTAGCGTAAATTCCATCATACTTTTCCCCTTTTGGGTTCAATTTTTAGTTTTAAATCCAAACACTCCTTTTTTTGAAATTCTTAATCATTGGGTATATTTTTTGAAAAATCAACGAAAACTCAATCATCAAAAATTTTTTGGTGTACAATTTTGCAGGGTAAAAAAAACACGCTTTTTTTATTCCCCTTTTCTTCCACGGGCCCGGGGCTTTTAAAGTCTAATAGGACCACGGGTATCCGCCGACGTATTGTAAGGGCAGACACCCTATAAATAGATTACAAACAACTTTTACAGGGGGTAAACTTGATAGGATAAGTATTTGGTTTTTGTAGAGGTTATTTTTTGGTGAAATCAAATAGTTTAAACAACACAACAACGGGGGAAACCACACAAAACGCCTTTGCAGTGAACTATTTTGACTTCCTAATGTTTTCCAATCACTGGGGGCAATTATTTTTGATTTTTGGGAGCCCCCTGAAAATCAATTGGGTTTCCTGGATCACGGACCTAAAGGGGTCTTTCTTCAAAAATACCAATATTTAGTAAGATTTGTTTTTTTTAGAATGAGATAAATTTAAAATTTGGGTAAGAAATTTTATTCTAAATCTGTGGGGGCTTTAGACTTTGTTTAGTCTCCTCGATTCTTTTGACTACAATCTTTTTGGGTGAGTTGGGAGTTCTATTTAAAAGCATTTTCAGGGGGTCGGTTCTTTTTTCTTTAAATCTTTTTTCCAGAATTTTACTTATTGAAAAATTCACTCTCCGAAAATTTTTTTGGGCCCCTCTTGAACTGCCGAAGGGGAAGTTTATTAGCGGGGTTTTTGGGTCCCCCACTTCGAACGGGTTTTGGGGTTTTGGAAATCAACTTTTTGAAATGGGGGAAGTGATGAATCTACCTTTTTAAAATTTGATGTTTGGGCAAAAAAACAATTAAAGTGAACTATTCAGTGAATTGGGGGTTCCAAATTATTATTAAGAAAAAATTTATGAACTCGGAAAAAATTAACGGGGCCCCACCATAAAAAACAGGGCACTAAAATCTTTTATACAGTGTGAAACTGCATATATTGGGGGTTGGGCCTATTATGTCTTCGAAGGCTCCCCTAAAGACATTACATAAGACGGTCCATTTGCCCCATTTTGGGCCTTTTAACTGGGGGTAATGGTATCGTTATTTGAATATTATTCTCCAGAATGAATTTTAAAAGTTCCTAAATCCTTTTTTTCTTTTTAAAATTTCTATTATATTTCCCAAAAATTTTTTTAAAAACCCAATTTTGCCCAAATCATGTGGAAATTTGAATACAAAAGTAACACTGCTGTAATTTAAAAGTTTCCAATTAAATGGATTCAGCAAAAACTGGATAATGGCCGAATCTCTAAGGGGACTTTTTTTAAATTAATTACATAGGGTTAAGGGAAGATCAAAAAAATTAAGTTGGGTGGTACTGGGGTTGACCCCGATATGATAGGGGGTCCCGGGGGTTTTTTAGGTTTTTTGTAACTTGGGGAAAAAGTAAAAAAAATGGTATATTAGGTTTGATTATAGGAATATTTTTTTTTTTGGTAATATTTACTGGCTATGCTTTATTCAAATTATCTAAGTGCTTTTTGACTTCCTGAAATGGGTCCTTTGGAAACCTTTGGAATAGCTTATCACTCAAACTTATAGCCTCTATTTTGGGATTTTTTATAATCCAAATTACAGTGCCCCGCCTTTGTCGGCCCTTCGCACCCCAAATCGCGGGTTTTCCCTCATCTTTTTATAGCTAACTGTTTTTTGTTGGTAAGGTTTGAAAATTTTTGGGTTTTGGGGTAAGGGTTTAAAGGTAATACCAACCAACTATAAAGAGCAGCTACACACTATACAGTTTATACATGGCCTTTATTCATAACTAATATCAAACGTTTTAGCATGTTAAAATGTTTATATGTTTACCATGTATTTCTATAAAAACTATGATTTATTTTACATTTCTTGATTTTTTTCTTTTTTGTACATTTTTTATTAGCGAGATGGCATGGAATCTAAAAACTCCAAATTTTGTTCCAGACTTAAACAAAAGGTAATTAAAAAAGTTTTTTTTTCCTATAAAAAAATACTTAATCCCGTGTGTTACATTTTTATATCACACTTCCCGGTTACAAAAAATTAGCCCCCAAATATTAAAAACACTACCAAAAAAAAACAGAAATATTTTTTAAAGGGTTTTATATGTTCTTAATTCTACATATTTTTGTGTTTGTTTTAAATAATTTAAAACATTTGGAGACAAATGAAATTTCTTGCCAAATAGTGAATATTTTTATTACACTCTCATAAATATGAAATACTGCATTATAATAAAGGATATTTCAGGAAGTCTTACTGCTGTATAGACGAGTCATAAGCTACCGCAAGTTAAAGTACACATAAAAGTCCTAAAAATATATACAAAATGACACTTAACATAATATATTTCTTTTTGATTCAAGTAAAACAGGATAAGTCTTAGATATAGGATTGAGAGCTGTAGAATATGTAATATTTTTTGCGACGGTTTCTATCATCTAGTATATCTGATTTAGTATAACTAATGGCTTGCATCATGCAACATTATATATATATTATATATATATATATATATATTTATATATAAATAATAAAAATCGCAGCACTCCAAAGTGAAAAAGTGAAAAAACTACTTTATTCCAGCATGTCCACAGAGCAACGTTTCGGCTACCAAGAGCCTTTCTCAAGCAACTATAGTAGGTGGTGCACAATATTTAAAAGGGTGAGCAATTACAAATGCAAATCATTACTTGATTAGTGCAAAATATTCATAAAAGTGATACATATAAATAACATTTCATAATAATCATGTGCCACATAAGAGCTGTATAAGTGATAGGTGATAAATAAGTGCAATTGGGCATAGTAGAATATTGACATGATTTCACATATAAAGTGCATACATACATAAACATGTATGATGCATGTATGTAATGCTTTTCTTTTCAAATCGAATATTAGGAGGCGTTCATCCCTGCCCCTATTTAAAAGAGATTTATGTCACTATTATGCATTGTTTATGTATGTATTTAAAACACCTTTGTAATGGATCAATGCATTGGATTTAAAATTAATCTATCATCACTCACCTACTCTGTTTAAAGGGGTTTTGCCAGGAGGAGCCTTATCTGCTAAGAAGCTAATGTAAACAAATCACGGAGCTGAAAGAGAGAGAGACGCACACAGCCAGAGCACGAGCTGCATAAGGGATCGTGTGACATGTTCACTGAAATAATCAAACTGCAACTTGTGGATCTGTATACAAAAGACAACACCTTTTCTCCACAGCAGCTTGAAAGCCCCTTCATGTTCTCTGACATCAGATAAAGCAGGGATCTAATCACACTACAACTAGTTTATTCTGTATACAAAAGAAAACATATTGCTACCCGGTGCCTTAAAAACTTCCGCAGCTCAGTCTCATCAGATAAGAAGCTCTCTCTGCGCAAGCCCGTCCAGCAGCTCTTGTCAGGCCGTATCTAATACAAACTTTGAAGTAACCAAGGGCATGTAAGGAAGGCTGTAGCTCTCTCAGACTGCGATTTTTGTAATCACATATATTTAGAAAAGTGATTAAAAACCCATTTTGGAGGATCCCACGTCAACATTACATTGTGGCAAAACCCCTTTACGGTCAGTGTATAAAGAGGAAAGGTTCAATGTATTATTAGCCAACATACCACAAAAATTATTGCATTATCTGACTATTAGCAGCTATCAAAAAATAGATCTGGAGTATCTGGAGATTGAGTGCTCTCTTTGCCACTTAGTGCCCCACTCACAAGAGACTGATGGATCCTACAATGGCAGAGCCTCTTTTCTCCAAAGAACTGGTGTACAAAGGATGGGCTTTGGTATTTTAGAGAACTCAGAAAACATCTCTGATGGTTACAACCCCTAAAATTGAAATGGGCTGCACCTAAAAGGGTTAAAGAGAACAGTTGTGTTTTGGGAAAAGATAGCTAGAAGGTTTGTAGCATTACTGGTTTCCCATGTACTCCTCAACATCCAGGCACTTATTGTCCAAACAGCACTACTGTTCTTTCAGTGAGGGATCACCTCTTTGACACAGGTGACCTTCTTGTTCAGTTTACACAAGCCAGTACTTCAATGCAGAAACGCAGGCCCATATAAACACAGACCAATGAACTAACTTTGCATCTCTCTCAAGACTGTCTCCACATGCGCCTTTTTAGGGGCCAAGAGCCCTGTTTTTTTTTTTATAGCCTAGTTGGCCCCTAACCCTCAGTGTGATGGTGTGGTGCACCAATGCCACCATGTATGTCAACTTGCCAATATCAAGCCTCTTCAGGGGAGTTTTCCACACCTAAACAATTTCTGGTGGTTGACAATCCAGGTCTGTTTCAACCATGTTGCCAACACAAATGCAAAAATGCCATTTAGAGTGACAGGCAACTATTCACAAAAATGATAGGATAGGAATTGTTTGTTTGCCCCCTTAAACTACAAAACAGTGTAAAAACTATGGATTGGGGGATAGGGGCAATAATAGAACAGAAGATAAGTAAACAGATATTGACCTATGCTAACTGATGGTATTAGTAATGGAGTGGAAGGAGGAAGTAGAACAGGGAGAACAGATCAGTAGAGATAGAGAGGCATAAAATGCATGTACAGTATATTAATGCCAGAAGCCTCACTAACAAGACTTAGGAATTCAGTTCATAATACTGAGCAATATGAGCATAAGAGCAATATGACTTGTTGGATATCGCAAGGCATTATGGGAAAGGGGCTGAAAAGCCCACAGCGCCCTCTGTTGGTTGTAACAAATCCTGAATTTGCTTTTGACCCACCAAGTCTTGAGAAAGCAAAAAGGATTTTTTAGCCAAGCCAGTATCTCTCATCTGCAGACAACGCTGTTTCGGGATTTTTGTCCCTCTTCAGTGCAGAGTAGAGCGATACTAGCTTGGCTGTGTGGGAGGCATCGAGTAGCTCAGGAAGGGAAGATCTCTCCTTAAGGAGAGCACCAAACGAACGGCTTGTAGAGTTTGTTTTGCCTTTTAGCATCTGCATATCACAAGGCATTATGGGAAAGGGGCTGAAAAGCCCACAGCGATGCCTCACACACAGCCAAGCTAGTATCGCTCTGCTCTGCACTGAAGAGGGACAAAAATCCCGAAACAGCGTTGTCTGCAGATGAGAGGTACTGGCTTGGCTAAAAAATCCTTTTTGCTTTCTCAAGACTCGGTGGGTCAAAAGCAAATTGAGGATTTGTTACAACCAACAGAGGGCGCTGTGGGCTTTTCAGACCCTTTCCCATAATGCCTTGTGATATGCAGATGCTAAGTAAAGGGCTAAAAGGCAAAACAAACTCTACAAGCCGTTCGTTTGTTCGGTGCTCTCTTTAAGGAGAGATCTTCCCTTGTTGGATATCAGTGAGACATTGCTAGATGACAAATATTTAATTAATTTACAAGTAATTAATTTACAGACCAAAGGTCTGTTTAGAAATACTGTGAGCATCAGAAATGAATAGTTGCTTGCTTTTATGATATCAGTGAGGGTAATGAAAATGTGGCATTACTTGGGTGTAAATAAAGGAAGTGATAAAGAATAATAAAATGCATATGGGATTTAGTATGAGTCTCAATGTTTATCGGAAGAAGCAGAAAATCTGCTAAAGAAGCAAATACGAACACAAAGAAATGAAACGGCAGCACACTGCAGATGTCAAGAGACAGATAAACACTGATTATTCGAACTATTTCAAAGTGTATATGTGCTGCCTATAGTGTTTATAACAATCTGATGCTCTTAGTGCAAATTTTTTTTAGCAAAACTGTGTGGGTCCATCCATTAATGGCAAGCGAGCCTCAGTTCAGATGGGGATCTACTTTAAACATTCTCACCTACCTTGGTGCCTTTCCAGGCCTCCATACTTTTCAGAGAATGAGGGTCCCAGCTATACTCTGTTCCCAGTCAGTTTCCCATGTATACAATCCAAAAACAATAACAATGGTCAGCACATACAAAGATTGCAAAATAAATGGCACAGCTGCTCGCTGCCATGGCTGCAGCGCAAATGCAAACACAAAGTGCATTTGTGCTACATCTAGTATATGTTAGTCAGAACCAAGTATAGCTAGTACCCTGAAACCCTGAAAATTAAGGATTGAAAATACAGTGAGAAAGGTAAGCTTGTTTAGTGTAGGTCCCCATCTGCAGTGAGGCCACCTTGCACCTTCATGTATAGACCTTATCGGTTTTGATAAAAAATGTGTGCTAAGTGTGCTCAGATTTTCATGTATTCTAGATGTAGCAGAAATGCACTTTGAAATAATGAATGCAATTAAATGTTTCTCTACCTCTTGGAGCCTGCAGACTGCTGCTGATTTGTTTCTGTGTGTTTGTTTTCACTTTGCAGCTATGCTTCCGGGCACCAGCACCATTTATCTCACAATTTTTTAACTTTCTTTTTATGCAGATTTTTTTTTTATGGCTTATCAAAATCTGTTAAACTGTATAAACCCAGTTAGCTCTTCATTTCTGGCCTACATACCAGCACAGTATAGCCTATGTCTTGGTTCTGCCCAGTTCCTGAATTCTCTGAACTCTGCCTCAAGCCTTCTTGTTTCAAGTCTTTTCCAAGCATGTTCCAAAGTGCCTTCTGGACTTTAACGTGCTTGCTACTGGACTCTACTTTTTCTTAGACCTCTTGGATACCACACCTGGTACTTGCTATTCTACAGAACTGTGTCTATGCCTGTCAGTACTTTTCTTCACTTGTTCGTAATTCTGTGCCTGTTTATCCTGTGTCTTCATTTGGCTCTTTGCTTGTCAGTCCTGTAACTTCTGCCAAGCCTTTGTCTACACCTTCCAGTCATGTATTCATGTTCCTGTTCCAGTGATCATATTCCTGTCGAGTTCTGACAACAACATTCCTATCCCAATACATTGACTACACCCAAGTCCAGTGACAACATTCCAGCCCATCTGCTGTGTCCATTTTCCATCTTCACCTGTTGTGACTGCGTTTCAGCTCAGTTTCAGCAACAATGTTCCAGCTCAGCTTCGGTCACTATGTTCCATTCAAGCTCTGGTGCATATGTTTCAGCCCAGCTCCAGTGACTACATTCCAGCCCCGGCTCAGAGACTATATAGGGAGACATGTATGAAGGAAGGCGCTTCGAAGTGAATTGTCGAGTCTTGTTGTCAGTGTATAATGCGCCTGAATGTATGAAAATGTTTTTTATGTGATTATAAATGGAGTCTAAAGTTCAACGTGTCTCGCCTACGTGTTAGGCGCATTACAAAACTTAGGAGCATTAGTAATGCACCAAACATGTATAAAGGCTGGAAATAAGAGTAAAGTCATTAGAATAGCATGTCAGTGAATAGAAACTACGGTACTGATCTTGCTTTGTGGACCGCAGGTCCCAGCCAGACCTGTGGTGTGCTGGCTCTTGCTGTATGTAGAATAAAGGGAGAGAGCAGCAAAAATAAATTTCTTCTAGTAATGTAAAAAAAATTAGAAATTGTAAAATCTGAACAACAGCATCAGTGAGTTATTTAATGTAAAACAAGTTTTAGATTCTATTAAATTTAAATGCATTTTATAGGAGATATTTTTATATTTTTGGGATATTATTAGAGATGGGCGAATTGATTCTAACGAAGTGGAATTCGTTTAGAATTTCAGGAAAACTTCGGTTCTGAACGAAGTCAAAGTTTGGGGTGATTCGCGGGAACGAAGCGTGTTTTTAATTGATAAAATGGCCGCAAGCACATTGCGTAACATGGGGCAAAGAACTCTGGGAGGAAGAAAGGAACATCCTCAATGACATGTGCAGAGATGAAGCCAATCAGAGACTGGCGGGATTCTGTGACGTCACCGCACTATATAAGTCCGGACGCGACGCTGGGAGCTCACACTCCTCTCTCTGTCCCGTACTGCAGTAGCTGAGATCTCACACAAAAGAAATTACTTTTATACAGCGATTTTTTTTGGGAGGTGTCACAGCTTTTCTCAGAGACTGCTTCTCTTCCGTTCTGATTTTGATTTTGTGGGGTATTGGATCTGAAGTCCAGTGTGCGTTCAGCTGCATATACATTTTAATGCTATCTGGTCAGTTCTGGAGCACATTGAATATCCAAGGGTTATCTAAGCCTGTTTTTGCTGTTGTATTCAGTAAAATAAACAGCGTTTTTACAAGCCACATACCAGTTAATTTTTGGCTGCTCATTTCTTTTGCGCAATTTATATCCAAGGGTTAATTAAGCATGTTTGTGCTGTTGTAGTCAGTAAAAGAAACAGTGTTTTTCAACGCCAAAGACAAAATTTTTTCTGGTGATTCCTGTAGTATCATTTATATCCGAAGGTTAATTAACTCCTTAACGACCGCACGCCGCCTTTAGACGTCGGCTGGTGCGGGTCGTTCGTCTTCAGCGACGTCTTTAGACGTCACTGCAGACACCGGAGTTTGCGGCACCCGGCGCCGCAATTGCGCTGGCATCGGGGCTGTACTACACAGCCCTAATCCCAGAGCATCCCCTGCAAGCATCAGAGAGCGGAGGAAACCTCCGCAACCCGATGCTTTAACCCTTTGATTGCGGCGGTGCGTTACCGCAGCGCAATCAAAGGGTTTCCACTGCTCTGTCAGGTGATCGAATCACCCGCTCACCCGACAGAGGCCGGGGAACGGCTGCACAGTCAGCTCTGGGGACCTAGAGTAGCCCCAGAGCTGTCTGTATATGAAGCCAGTGATTAGGACGCACTGTGTGTGTCAAACTGACACAGATTAGAATGTATTAGCATATATGAATATGCTAATACATTACTAAGTGTAAAAAAAAAAATTTAAAAAAATGTTAAACAGTTCTCCCTTCATGGGAGTAAAAAAAAAAGTAAAAAAACACATAAAAAGTGTAAAAAAAGTGTAAAAAAATAAATTATAAAATAAAAATAAATATTTAATAAAAAATAATTGTGCATAACAAAAAGGCACAAAAAAACCTACACATATTGGATATCCACACGACCGTAATAACCTGTAGAATTAATCTAACAAGTTATTACGTGTGAAATGTGAATGGTGTAAAAAAACAAAAAACAAAAAAACCCATTTTTTTTTAAATAATAAAAAATACTTCAATTATTTATAAGTGAACTTAAACTATTCCCCCATAAAGTACAACTTGTCTCGAATAAAACGAGGCCTCATACAACTACGTCACTGAAAAAATAAAAAAGTTACAACTGTTGAAACGCAAGGAGGCAAAAACAAAAAAAATGTTCTGGTCATTAACTACTTCAGGCGTTCGGCTTAAGGGGTTAAGCGTGTTTCTGCTTTTGTAGTCAGTAGAAGAAACGATGTTTTAACACGCCACATGCCAGTTAATTTTTTGCTGCTCATTTCTTTTGCGCAAATAATATCCAAGGGTTAATTAAGCGTGTTTGTGTTATTGTAGTCAGTTAAAGAATGTGTTTTTCAATGCCAAAGATGACATTTTTCCTGTAGCATAATTTATATTCAAAGGTTAATTAAGTGTGTTTCTGCTTTTGTAGTCAGTGAAAGAAACGGCGTTTTAACACGCCACATACCAGTTAATTTTTTGTTGCTCATTTCTTTTGCTCAATTAATATCCAAGGGTTAATTAAGCGTGTTTTTGCTATAGTAGTCAGTAAAAGAAACGGTGTTTTTCAACACCAAAGACAAAACATTTTCTGGTGATTCCTGTAGCATAATTTATATCCAAAGGTTAATCAAGCGTGTTTCTGCTTTTGTAGTCAGTAAAATACACGGCGTTTTAACACGCCACATACGAGTTAATTTTTTGCTGCTCATTTCTTTTGCGCAATTTATATCCAAGGGTTACCCAAGCCTGTTAGTGGGTTCATTCGGAGTCAAATACAGGGTGTGCATTTATCATATACAGATATCTTCATTAAACAGAGTCTGTAAACTTTTGAACAAACAGTATGTCAGACAGAGAGGTGGCAGGCTCTTCACATGCGAGTGGCACAAAATTTCCTGGAGCAGGCACAGGTCGCAGTACAGTAAGGGGACGTCGCAGCAGGGGTGACTCAGTGAGGCCAGAACTGCCGGTGTCATCTAGCGGCCGTGTGTTGACCAGCAACCCAAGGGTTCTTGATTGGTTGACTAGGTCATCAACTTCCTTTCAGATGACACCTGACAACCCCAGCCAAGAGTCGGTGGGAACGTCAGACACATCCCTTAGTTGACATGGCCCGGGAGTCAGTGTCCCATCCGGTCTGGGCTCAGCGCCACTATACAGCGAGGATGAAAAATTTGAGGAGGACAGTCAGCAGCTGCTTGGCAGCGAAGAAATGGGGCCAATATCCCCTGCTTCTTGCTGTAGGCGGCAAAGTATAGATGTGGAGAGTGGCATGGGAGGTCATGTTGTGAGGGGTCAGCCTCTGCATACCAAGACTTTTGAGGAGGACAGCAGTGAAGATCAAACAATAAATCGAAGATGATGTAGCCGACCACACTTGGGAGCCGGGTGAAGCAAGGGCTTCATCACCGTTAGGAGAAGAGCTTGTGCATCAGACAGCGCAGCAGCCAGCAAGTGGGTAGTGTGGTCGTGAGTCTGCTGGGTAGCAGCAGGGCGAGGTCAGGAGCCAAACGGCCATGGGGTAGAAAACCCACTTTGCAGGTCCAAGAAAGTAGCAGCACAGGGGCTCAGCGAGGCAGCGGCGGTAGTAGTCACTCAGTGCAGAGCGTTGGCGGTAAAATCAGCTACTCAGCGGTGTGGCAGTTCTTTGCTAAGACACCGGAGGAGCCGAATATGGGTATATGTAGAATCTGTGGGCAGAAAGTGAAGCAAAAGGGAAGTGAAGCTAATGTTGGCACCACGGCACTGCATCAACACATGCAGCATCACCCTCTGGTGGCCTGGGAGAAACGTGGCTCAGATGTGGTGGTCCATCCTGCCACCACCTCTGCAGAAGGGAGGTGTTTCTCTTTGCCTTGATCTCCCGGTGGCAGCAGTCGTTCAACGAGGCGATTGCAAAGAGACAACAGTATGCGTCCAACCATCCTAAGGTGCAGAAGCTGACCAAGCTTCTGTTCAAGTTATTGGTACTGCAGTCCCTCCCTTTCCAAATGGTGGACTCTGCACCGTTCAGAGAACTAATGGCTTGTGCAGAGCCGAGATGGAGATTTCCAAGCCGTAATTTCTTTTGCAAAAAGGCAGTACCAGCCCTTCACAAATATGTAGAACAGAAGGTGGGCCAGTCCTTGAGCTTAACGGTTTGTTCCAAGGTGCAAGGCAGCACGGACGTGTGGAGCTGTAACTACGGTCAGGGCCAGTACATGTCCTTTACGGCCCACTGGGTGAATGTGCTTCCTGCCCAGCCACACCAACAACTTGGACAGGAGACGGCGCTTTCTCCTCCACTTTGTCAAACTGCTGCTCCTGCGCCAATATCCGCTGCCTCCTCCTCCTCCACCACCACCACCACCATCTCAGCCTCCACAGTGCTGCTCACTCACACCACATGTGTAGGGCACAGCGGTGTCACACAGTTTTACACCTGGCTTGCCTCGGCGAGCGAAGTCACACAGGGGAGGAACTGCTCCGTGTCATGCAGCAAGAAATTGATGTGTCGCTTTCTCCGCACCAACTGCAAATCAGAACCATGGTGACAGACAATGGGAGGAACATGGTGTCCATGCTGCACTGAGGAGGGATGGTCCATGAAATCTCAAATACTATAGAGAAATCCTGTGTATTCAGTTGGCCGCTGCCTATGAACATCCTCTGACAGGTTAGATCGGAGGGTTCCTCAGCGCCCACGTACCACTGCTGTGGGAAGGTGGGGGGGTGGGGGGGGGTAAGAGCAGTACCAGCTCCATCAGCAGCAACCTAAGTCTGGAGTCGCTGATGAGCAGCTTCCTTCACCTGCCTAGTGAGGAGGGCACTTGCCAGCAACAGCAGCAGCAGGACCTGGAGCAGAGCCTGAACCAAGGTGGTGGCCTACTTGGACAACACTCTGCCACCCCAGTTAGGAGATCCGCTGGACTACTGGGCAGCCAAACTGGATGTGTGGCCGCAACTTGCCAAGTTTGCAGAGGAGAAGCTGTCCTGCCCAGCCAGTAGTGTGGCATCAGAGCGGGTGTTCAGTGCGGCGGGGGCCATCGTTACCCCAGTTTCTCCATTTGCCTGCCACCATCTATACAATGGACTGGTATTGCCACCCACCTCCACACTCTGTCATTGTGCCACTCTCTGACCTCATGCTGCTGCTGCTGTTTAGTGCATACACCCCAAAGGGAAAACGGGCTCACCTTAGATCTTCTGGCTATCCGTATAGTAGAATCGTTCGCTAGTGTTCATTCAGCGGGGCCAGGACAAAACTGCAGCTCCACAGTGTAAGACGCTCACGTCCGGTGCAATCACCTGCGCTCGCTCAGCTGAGCGGCTGGCTCGGCGAAAAACTCCCAAAGTCCGGCACTCCTATGCTTGTGAATGAATAGACTTTATTGCATAAAAGTTTTACAGCAGCGGTAACACCACGACAGATGAAAGGGCTGGTTACAGCCGACGCGTTTCAGGCTACAATAGCCCTTGTTCACGGCTAGTGAAACAGTGATACATGCATTGTTTAAAAACATGTTAAAACCAATCAGCTACTTTCAATAGTTGTGACACTATCTTGACGTCACATCCCCTGGATAGGTAATCTATACGAATACATGGCAATTCGATACATATTATCTATATAAACATATCAATGTATCAGGAATAGATCACTCCTATAATTTAGTCCACAGGGTGCTCTAGTGTTTAGTTTTAATCCAAAAATTCCCCTAAATCATTACTCCAGCTATGCTTCTGCATAAAATCTGTTATGTCTCCATGATGATTCTGAATAAAATGTTTTGCGGCTCCTGAAACTTGTCCTATACATTTTTTGATGCTACTAAGGTGTTCACTGATTCTTATTTTAAGTTTTCGTATGGTACTGCCGACGTATTTCATGTTACATGCTGTACATTCGATAACATATAGTACATGGTGGCTATCGCAGTTTAGGAATTGTTGAATAGTGCTGCTGCTGTTGCTGGTGCTGTGCCCTCCCCGCCCTGTCATTGTGCCACTCTCTGACGTACTGCTGCTGTGGCTGCTGTCGTGACCTTCACACTCTGTCATTGTGCCACTCTGTGGCCTACTCCTGTTTTAGCCACCTCCAGAATTTGTCATTGTGCCACTATCTGACCTCATGCTGCTGCTGTGGCTACTTCCGTGACCTACACACTGTGTCATTGTGCCCCTCTCTGACCTCATGCTGTTGCTCCTGCCATCACCTCCACACTCTGCCATTGTGCCACTCTGTGGCCTACTCCTGTTTTTGCCACCTCCATAATTTGTCATTGTGCATCTCTCTGACCTCATGCTGCTGCTGTTGATGACGTCATCTCCACACTGTGTCATTGTGCCACTTTGTGGGCTCCTGATGTTGCTGCCACCTCCAGAATTTGTCATTGTGCCACTCTATTGCCTACTCCTGTTGGTGCCACCTCCAGAATTTGTCATTATGCTACTGTCTGACCTCATGCTGCTGCTGTGGCTGCTGCCGTGACCTGCACACTGTAACGCCCGGGATAGTGGATCCTTTGGACCACCACTAGCGATGGTGTAAGCTATGCCAGGGAGCGGAGTTTAAGTAGGCCCCGGTTTTCACCAGAGCCCGCCGCAAAGCAGGATGGACTTGCTGCGGTGGGAGTCTACCAGGTCGCTACCCCTGACGTGACTTGTTTGCATGGCAGCCAAGGTGTAGCGCGGTACAGAATCGTGAGGCATAGACGTAGTCGGGGACAGGCGGCAAGGTCAGGGAATTTTTAGCCTGAAGAAACCTGTGAATGAGATCTTGATTCAAAATATTCAGTTCTGGCTCCCAGGATCTCTCCTCGGGTCCGAAGCCCTTCCAATCTACAAGGAAGAAGCGCTTCCCTCTGAATAGTCTTCATGGCCAGGATGTCTTTTACTTTGAAGATGTCAGCAGAATCAGCTACCGGGGGAGGCGATACCTTCTTCTTAGAAAAGCGGTTCAGGACCAGAGGCGTGAGTTTTGGATCCGAAGCGATGGGAGTAAGCAGAGTTAGTACGTCACTGGGTTAAGCTGCCGGAGCACCTTGAAGGGTCCCAGAAAGCGAGGACCCAACTTGAGGCTGGAAATCTTCAGACATACGTACTTTGAAGCTGTCCCCTGGGAGGAATGTTGGAGCCGGTCTTCTTCTCTTGTCTCCCTGAGCCTTCATAGGAGCGGAGGCCCGAAGTAGGGAATGTCGAGTCTCTTGCCAGATGGCCTTGATATCCCGAACTTGGTCATTCACAACGGGCACCTCCGAACCTGTAGGTAGGGGAAGGGGAGGGCGCGGGTGGCGGCCGTAGACTACAAAAAATGGAGAAGCACCAGCTGCATCCGAGTCACGATGGTTGTAAGAAAACTCAGCCCAGGGAAGCAGCTCGGTCCAGTTGTCCTGACGTCCGGAAACAAAATGACGCAAATATTCTCCCAGGATTTGATTAACTCTTTCCACCTGTCCGTTGGACTGAGGGTGGAAGGCCGAAGAAAAGTCTAGCTTGACTTGCAAACAGGAACATAGCGCCTGCCAAAATCGGGATACAAATTTAACTCGGAGACGATGTGCGACGGTAACCCATGCAGACGGAAAATGTGCCGGAAGAAGTGAGCGGCCAATTGTGGTGCAGAGTGCAGGCCAGGAAGCGGCACGAAGTGGGACATCTTCGAGAATATGGGTGGGGGGAGCAGAGTATATTATATGTGTGTTATATGGATGGGAGAGCAGAGTATATTATATGTGTGTTACATGGGTGGGGGGAGCAGAGTGTATTATATGTGTGTTATATGGGTGGGGGGAGCAGAGTGTATTATATGTGTTATATGGATGGAGGAGCACTGTGTATTATATGTGTGTTATATGGGTGGGGGGAGCAGAGTGTATTATATGTGTGTTATATGGGTGGGGGGGAGCATAGGGTATTATATGTGTGTTATGTGGATGGAGGAGCAGGGTGTATTATATGTGTGTTATATGGATGGAGGAGCAGAGTGTATTATATGTGTGTTTTATAGGTGGAGGGAGTGCCTCTAGCATTGCCCAGATCCTTCACATCAGAGCTGTTCCTGGTACAGGATCAGTTTCACTTTCTGTTTGACACAGCTCAGATGGGAGTGAGCGCAGAGAGTGCAGGCAGCCAATCACAGCAAAGGGGGTGTGGCCTGACACCAGGCTGCAGTTTTAGGTTTAGAACACACAGATTAGGTAACAGCTGCTATACTAAATTATTTAGGTAATACAAACCAATTGTTAAGTGCTTATATTTACTGTCCCCATCAATACAGATATGATCTTTTAGTGCCAAAAACCCCTTTAAGTGTCATTACATTTTTTTAAAGCCATCCTTTGTATCATTAGACCAAGATGTCAATACATCTTCCCCAAAATAGAATTTGGGGACTCCACTCTGTTTCTTCCTCTCTAAAGACCACAGTGTCTTCCCAACAGTCCACCATCAGGTTTGCATATGTAGGGGCACATGAACTTGCCATTGCGTTGCTCATGAGTTGGTTGTAGCATTTCTTACCAAACAGGAAGTAAACAGGATCAGTATGAATTTTAATAAATTGAGGAACAATTAATTATGTTGCTCAAACTTTACTTCTTTTGATCTCACAAAATACCCTACTACTTTGAGTCCTGCCTCATGAGGGACAGAACTGTTTACTGACTACATTTCAATAAAGTCTAGAATAGTTACTTTCATCCAGTTTAATCAAAAGTTTACTAGTGTCCCGTACATATGAGAAGAGGGATGCTAAAGACATCTGAAAGACTCTATCTAGGCATTACCTTGAGCTATGGTTTACACCTCAAAAAATAGGTCACCTCGTAAGGGAATTAAGGCTGTTGTGGTGGAAATAAAAAGAGGAAATCTAGGGATCTTTTCCCATCATAAAGTTCCATTCTTAATTTTGGACATTATTGCCTCATTCAAACCGTTTATCAGTAATTTTTCAAAAGCTGATTTAAAATAATCCATAGGTAAACCTTTTAGAACCTTGCATGACATTTTATCCTTCAATATATCTAGTACCAGACTTTTTCTACATTCCGTGATCCGAAATGACCAGATTTCGACCTTTGGATTCATCATCTTTTAGGTTCACTAGCGCATTTGTCCGCTTTGCTGTCAAACCTGACCTTGATCCCAGTGGAAGTTCTGAAATTCTCTTTAGCTTATTTGTTACCAACTGTTAAAAACCATCGGTGTGGTAGGATGTTTGATGAATTGGTCTCATTACTTAGGTTAGTAGAGAGACTAATTTCAGCTTCTTTTCTGCCCTGTTTAGGTCGATCAGTTAATGCTTCCTTAAACGTATCCATCAAACAAATTCTCAAAATAGTGTATGTTTAGCATTTACTTAGCATATACTTTATTACTAGTGCTGAGCGATTGCGTTGGCTATCGAGATCGATCGATAGTCGATAGTCGGCCGCTATCGATAAGATTTTTCGATAGTGAGCGTCGATTATGAGCGATGACCATTAAAGTCTATGGGAGAGCAACAACACCTTCATTATTACACCCAAACAAGGCTGGAGAAGCTGAAATTAACATCCACAACAGTCAAATGGATACCTGCTACATCTTAGGCAACACACTTAGGTTATAAAAGTCACAGAAAAAAAGTCACAGACCATTCACTATCCTGTCTTGTACCACAGCCTGACCCTTAAACCTGCATCACCCACAAATTGAAAAGTGCCAGAAGGCAGTATGATTTGAACCATCATCTTACTTGAACTGGACATTGAATATCCCTGTCCTGGGCCACAGCATGAGCCCAAACCTGCATGACCCCCACATTTAAAAAGTGCCGGAAAAAGGAGTCTTTCAACCACCATTTTAGTTTCACTGGACATTGACTATACCTGTCCTGGGCCACAGCATGAGCCCCAAACCTGCATGACCCCCACATTTAAAAAGCGCCGGAAAAAGGAGTCTTTCAACCACCATTTTAGTTTCACTGGACATTGGCTATACCTGTCCTGGGCCAGAGCATGACCCAGGGCCGGAGTTACAGTGGGTGCGTGTGAGAGCCCAGGCTGGCGTCGTCATCTATTAACACACAGGTTAAAATGCCCTGATGACGCAGCAACGAAAACGGTCGTGCTGAAGCAGAGTGCGGAAGCGGAAGTGTGAGAACTCCAGCCTTCCTCAGTACACAGTCAATACCTGGGTAACGCTTGTCCCTCCGTATGAGTGTGGACCAATTGAGCTTCACTTGGAAATACTGGTGGTTAACGCTCCTGTTACACCCAGGTGCCCTTTATCTTGGCATTCTTTTTCTATTTTTTCAAGTGCTGGGGGAAATG